>QRAA01000240.1:0-54739 GCA_003670145.1 Fusarium subtropicale | reverse complement strand
TTAAAATACACACTTTGATATGCCATTGGACTTTATCTTTACTAATCTAAACTTGTTTATTTATTGATTGCTATCCCACTTCTTGAGAACTTCGAGCCAGTCCTTTGCCTCTTCAAGGTAATCCTCTTCTCCGGCTTTTGCAAGCTGCTCTTTGCTTTTACTCTCCAGCGCTCGTACCATTTGTTCTACAGGACCACGCATCGGATACCAAGCTTTTCCAATAGGCACACACTCTGAAACGAAATCGATCAAGAAGTGCTGGTGCTCAAGATCGTTGACCGCCATACTCATGACCTCCGCAGCAACTACAGCAGACACTTCGGGAAACCGTGCCAGTTGTTCACGGCAGGGCCCGAACGGTGGGTGACAAGCGTCTACTTGCCAGTTGAACAGACCATGCATGTACGGACGCATTTCCTCCGCCGTATGTATCCGCTCCCATAAGGTACGGTAGGAGATGCAATCGAATTTGTCCTCAGGGACCCAAACATCCTCCAGGTTCTCTATAAACCGGACTAGTAGCCTTGCGTTGTTGATGAGATGCATTGTTTGTGCGTAATGACTAGACCTGGACTTGAAAGAGGATATGTCGAGTCCCATGAGTCTTCCTATCGCGGATCGATAAGGTTCCAGTTGCTCGAGAGATAGTTCTGATACAATAGAATAAAAAACGAGCTGATGCATCTTGAGTGAAGTAAAATCACTATCCTCGATCGGCGACGTGAGAACAGATGAGAGAGACGATACGACTGGTGGCTCCATCGCACGTACTCTGATAACACTGAAGGACTCCAATTCCGAGTAGTCATAACTGTGCTTTGGGTCTGCATCGCATGCTGCTTTGATGATTGCTGTTATCTCAGCGGCAAACGCATCACCTTCTAGAGCCGCCAACTTCTTATTGGCTTCCATTGCTAAAGATTCGATTGGTCTAGTGTTTGATACTAGCTTTGAGTTTATACCAGATGTTATGTACCTTGTCTCTGTGGAATCGATAACATTGGGGGAGGTTGGTTATAGATTGTCTTGCCCCTCCCTTTGATATTGCCAGCATGAGATGAGATTAGCTGACAGCTCTGGTAAAGTTAGCGTGGAACCCAAATAGACAGGTCATCCCGAACCGCCGATCCTAACCGTACAAGACCGGAATTGAGGCCCCAGTGAAAAAGATCCTGTCACTTTCCGAATGCCGACCAGATCAGATCCAGACTACGGTGCAGTTCACCGTCGCTGTCCTTGTATCTAGGCATAGCACACCGAACCATCATGGACTCACCGAGCACGTCCCAAGCCGACGACAAAAGTGCCCCCATTAGCGAAGCAGAGAGAAAGTAATCACCAAACCCATCCGTTCCCCGCATCGTCGCTCGTTAACATTGGGCTTTGTAGGAAGCTCCGTAATCGGCTCTCTCAGCGAGCCTTTCGCCGAAGGCAAGCGGAATGCATCAGAGAGTTGCGCAACCGCGTCAATGCCGATCAAAGGCCTGACAGCGAGCGGGTGGAGGCGCTTCAAAAGGAGAATAAAATTCTGAGACAGCAATTGATCGATGTCCAAGCCAAGATGTCAAAAGTCTTGGCTTCTGTTCAGCTACTGAGCGACTCCGTTACTAAGACGCTGGACGACACCAAGGACGGGAGCCATTCACCGGAAGAAGCGGACATTGAAGAACATGCGTTGAGTCAGAAGAGGGATCAACATGTGTCAAATTCTTCAATGAGCTCATTGGATCTGGACTCGTTTGATCCATCTATACTTGATTTTGATGTGCCTTTTGCGTCAGCAGACGCTGCACGTAAGTGACGAAATTCTTGACACGCTGAGATTAACACCTAACAAGATATATACAGAATCGACATCAGAATCAACAAACAGTCTTACGTCGGAGCTCATAAACGTAACAGGAACCAATCCCTTATACTCTCAGATACCCAACATATGGAGCCATGAGTACCAGATGGGCCTGGAGCCTTATATAGCTGCCGTCAACGCAACGGAAGAGTCAAATCTGGTATTGGGCAAAGATTACGCTTTTACGAACTCCCCATTTTCAGATCATATACAGTTGCTTCAGAAAATGCTCAAGTCTAAGCTCAACACTCTTGGTTTTGTTCCGGAGAGTCATCATCCTGTACACAGGTAGGTTACTCTTGTTGTCATTGAATGGGCTTGACTGACTCTTTGAAGTGTTTACCAGCCTGTATTGATGGTTCTCTCCATGTTCAACAGCATGACCCGCCCAGACGTGATGGCCTGGTATGCCAAGACACGCTTTTACCATATTATTGAGCTCACCGCCTGGCAACTCTATCCTTCGGCAGCAACGTACAACAAACTCCATCCTCGATACCGCCCTACTAAAGCACAACTGGAAAACCCTCACCCCGGAATTATTGATTGGATACCGTTCCCTTCCATACGAGATCGTTTGATTCAGCTACACTCGGCCAATCCGCACATTGATCAGATTTTCTGTGATGCGGTGACAGGATACGTGGTAGAGGCGCTCATGTCAGACCTAATACTGGGTGCCCCGCCAATAACAGTCTACGTTCGTGTCACGGATCTCATCAACACAATGTCTCGCTCGTCTGGGGACGAGTCTGTGGCTGCTCTTCTACCTGCTCCAGATATCTCAACCCTGTTTTCTTCACCGGCATACGCAAGAGCAGCGTTCAACAAACTGAATATGGACAAGGGAGCAGGTTATTACAAGATTGACCCCGCTTTCTTCGAAAAGTATCCGGAGCTGTGGGATCAAGCGGGAGACCTGACAGCGTCTGGAATGCCTCTCAAGCCAAAGTATCAAAAGATACTTACGTACCCGAAACCTCTTGACCCATCTACAGTGGAGACTTATAGAAGCTTCATCGACTTTTCTCTCGATGCATCTAGTACGATTTCTATGGGTCCCGCTGTATGAGCGAGGTCTCGTGAGGTGTCGTTGCCGGGCCGGTTGTCGTCAGCAGCTCAATTGAAGAAATTTGAAAGCTACCACATGATGCGATTCGGTCCAACTTATTATCAATACGAAAGACACGGTGTAGAATTGCATGCAATGGTTTGGCAAGTGTCACGGATTGTTGAGTAACAATTGACCCACAAGCGACGGTTGACTAACAACGCAATTACTAACGACCCCATTCTATGCATCATCGAGTGGAGATGGAATATTCTATATAGAATTGCCACAGCTAATTCATTAATTAGTCTGCCACACTAACAAGATCATCAAATCTTTGAACCTCAATCACATTCACGATGCCTTCCCAAATACCAACCCCAATCTCTCGCTATGGTTTCATGGATGATTACAGCGAAGGCGCACATCCAGCCCTCCTCAAAGCTCTCATCGCCAGCAATACTACCCAAGAGACTGGTTACGGTAACGATACGTACTGCGATCTCGCACGGAAGCGAATCCGAGCTCATCTCGGCCGTGAAGATGTCGGCATCTTCTTCGTACCCAGCGGAACATCAGCCAACGCCATCTCCATCGCCGCATGTCTACGTCCCCACGAAGCAGTCATTGCTGCGAGCTCTGGACACATCGTGACGAGAGAAACAGGTGCTGTGGAAGCTAGCGGCCACAAGATAATAAACGTTACGCCAGTCAATGGCAAACTTACCCCTCAAACCATTGAGCGGGCGCTGGACGATAATTGGCATTTCCCCCATATGGCCAAGCCCAAGTTAGTATACATCTCGAATGCGACCGAGATCGGCACGATATATACACGGAACGAGATGGCAGCGATAAAGGAAGTTTGCGAAAAGAATGGTCTTATTCTATTCCTTGATGGAGCTCGCATTGGCACTGCCCTTGCATCAAAGTTCAACGACATGACACTATCAGATATCCTCGAATTAACAGACATATTCTGGATTGGAGGCACAAAGAACGGCGCTCTACTAGGCGAGGCAGTTGTTGTAAAAGACGCTCGTCTGGCCTCGGAATTCGAGTTTTTCGTCAAGCAGCACGGCTCGCTGCTGGCCAAGGGAAGGGTGATCGGTGCACAGTTCGCTGAGCTGTTCGAGGGTGACTTATATTTTGACCTTGCTCGCAAGGCAAACCTGGCAGCTGAGGCGCTATCTAATGGAATTGCCGAGTCAGGATACTCTGTATATGCTGCGACGGAGACGAATCAGGTGTTTGCGGTTCTTCCATTGGGACTGATCAAAACTCTAAAGGAGCACTTTAGCTTCTATGTGTGGGAAAAGTGCGGTGATGATGAGGCTGTTATTAGACTATTGACTACGTGGGCGACTGATGGAATGCAGGTCCAGAGGTTCGTTGATATGGTGCATGGTTGGACGAGATAAAAGTTGTTTAAAAGTAAAAAAGTTCAATTCGGTATTGGCTGGTAGGAAATAATAATTGCTATTTTGATCAAAACAAACCATTACTGTAGCCACCCAAGTGGTTGACATCCAACATCTCGTTACGTCGCGGCATGTTTCCCACATTGCACTACACGCCGTAGTCTTTGACGTTAGAACTTCTCTGCATATTAGTAGATATTCCAATCTCATATCGCCACAGCCAATCTCGGACTCAAATACTCATGAATCCCAGACGCCATTTTACCACATAACAACACGTGACCCTACTTTGGTGGCCTATTCTTTCCAGCAGCCTTCGCTGCCTCCAGGGCACCATGAAGTCCATACTGAGAATACACGCCATCGATGCGATGAGTCGAGTTGAGGTTCTTCACCACGACAATCTGGAAGCACGTAGCTGAACCTTGACGAGACGCAATTGTGGAATAGGCCAGAAAGATTTCCCAGATCTTCATATGTAAAGGTTAGTCAAGAAATACATTCTGGGTGTAATACATACGCGGAACCATCGCATTCCATACTTGGCTTTGACCTTCTCAGCATTGCCCAGCCAGTTTCTATACCATCGCCAGAGCGTGCCAGAATAGTGCACTCCAACAGTATCGACACTAGAATGCATCAGTTATATATCGATCGGCATCTACGATGGAGTTACTTACCTCTTGACTTCAAACCCGGCGCTCTCGAGGCATCCCACATAATACGACAACGGCGTGGAAGCGTCAGCGCCCGGAAAGATATACTTGTTGAGAAATAATCCCCAAATAAAGTCTTCATACTGCCACGCTTTTCTGAAGCCGGAAACCTGGACGTACATAGCCCCGTCGGTCTCGAGCATCTCGTAGCACTGTCGGAAAAAGCCCGTCAGACGTCGAACGCCTACATGCTCGGCCATCTCCAATTGCGTGATCTTGTTGAACTTTTGGTCTTCAGGAATGTCGCGGTAGTCGCAGCACATTATTCTGCTCTGCTCCTCCGGTATACCGGCTTGTTGAAGTCCGTCATTTCCCCACTGGACTTGGTTTCGAGCGAGGGTCACGCCTGTAACGTTTGCGCCGTAGTTTATACTTGCGAATTTGGCCAAGGTACCCCAGCCGCAACCGATATCGAGAAGTTTCTCTCCCTCCTTCAAGCCGATCTTTTCGCACACAATGGCAAGTTTGTTATCCTGCATCTCCTCTAGGGTTTCCTCTCGCGTAGGATCAGAGATGATACCAGAGGTATAGATCATGCGAGGACCTAGAAACCAAGCATAGTGATCGTTTCCGCTGTCATAGTTGGTGCGCACCTGCTGTTCGTCCTGCGAGCGAAGGTGAAGCACGACGTCAGGGAAGAAGTTAAACAAGAGGTAACGAAAGGTTTCACTGGTAAAGTTAAATGTCGCCCAATCGTGCCGATACTCAAAGACCTCGAGCGCATCGCCGTTGAGGTCAACCTGGCCTGTGAAGTAAAGCTCGAAAAATGTGGCCATTGATATTTTATGTCTTCCTAGCCATCGCGCACGATGTGAGTCGTTTTTGAAGGTAAGATAGAACTCCACAGGTCGGCCGGGTAATTTGACATCGTGGTTGATACGGGGACTGTAACCAGACATGACTGTCCAGATTACAACCAAAACAGGTATTGTTGTAAATATCGAGAGAAAGATAGCTGCTTTGAAGCCGCCTCCCATTTTCCATGACAGCCATTGAGGAATGCCGACGAGAGCGGCGACGAGGAAGCGATTCGACCATTGTTCGTATCCGGGTCCGTCAGCAGGAAGAGGAGCATTTTTGATGGCGGGGGACTATAGAAGAAGCAATGTCTTGTCAGCAGTTGCATATAACGACTAAGAAATACATACGTCAGTTAATGGAACACCTGGACTTTTGCCGGTTGAGAGGGTATCAACGGGCGCTTCTAGAGTCTCGATAAAGTCGATATCGCTGCTCAAATGAGCTCTACCATTTTGCTTTAGAGCCATGACGGTTAAATCAAGGTGAGACAAGCGCATATGATGGAGAAGAGGGAGCAGTGAGTATTTAGATGATACCTTGGGTCAGGTGCTTTCTCCTGATCTGATCTGATGCATCAAGCCACTTTGAGTGAGGCCGGATACCGCGGGGTTTGAGGATGCATACCTGCTCTAGATAAGCAAATCAGCCGAAAGTGATCTCTCGTGTCACTACTTGGCATAATATTACTGCATGACGCGACGGATAACGGGTTTGAGGAACGAGGCCGCGCAATTCACTTGATCCGTCCAATGATGTGACGGCGAACATGGATCTATGAGAGATGCATCCTACTTCGCCTACCTCTAGTTCATCCGTATCTAAACTTATCGACATTTGGATATTATCATCGATTTAAAGAGCACCGAGATCCCATAACAGCTGCAGCTGTCAGATTCGTTGTGCAAACCACTGGTTGACGAATTAGCCCATGACGTGCTGGTGGTTGGTATGGTGTAACCTCCATGAGGAGATTCTCTAATTTATTACAACGATAGCAGGAGAAAGAAAGGAACCATTTTGAGAACACCATGTCTGCGATAAAAATAGACATTCATTTCCCGCTGTTTTCTCTCATTATGTGACTCGCTTATAAGTGATCCTTGTCTTTCGCTAGGTCTTTGTAATTACTCCGTATCCGTACGGAGTACCAAGTTGGCGATGCTTTCAGCGAGTGTAGGGTAAATTGACACCGACAAGCGAGATAACTCAACCGTATTGCCATGCTGTCATGCGCTGAATTGACTGTCGGATACGGACATTGACCACCGACGACCATCCCCAGTTTTCATTTAAGCAATTCGGCGATCAAAAGTGACCCCCACGCCTTTGTCTCGACAAGCCGAAGCTGTTTTTGGAGATCGCTTATTGTCAGTGAGGGGAAGCTCTGGGGTGACTCGGAAAAGCACCACATAAGGACCATCCATCCCTGACCCTCCACTCCAAGAGAGACTGTGGTCATCGTCAAAATGAGTGATAAAAAATTGGAAGTACTGGTTTACGGATTGGGAGCGTACGTGACACTACCTACGTTCAAGCCGCGACCCCAATACTGACATATCATCAAAGTATCGGTTCCTTTTACGCATTCATCCTCAGTCGCAGTGAGCATGTTCGCTTAACCGTGGTTGCTCGATCCAACTACGACGCTGTCGCCGCAAATGGAATCAGCATCAACAGCCAAAACCATGGCAAACACCATGTGAAGCCCGATAGCGGTAAGTTACTCAAATTGGTCACCAAGCACTTTACTAAATAGTCGACAGTTCTCAGACATGTAAAAGATGCTGGCCACAAGTTCGACTTTGTCATCTGCACCAACAAGGCAGTTGATCAGGCCAGTACTGCAGCCGATGTTGCACCTGCCATTGGAGATGATACGTCAATTGTCATTATCCAGAATGGTGTCGGCAATGAGGATGCATTTAGAGAGAGCTTTCGAAAGACAACTATCATATCATGTGTGGTGCGTCTATACTACCTGTTCTATGCATGTCGCTTACTTTATGGCTAACAACTCATCAGACGTGGGTTGGAGCAAGACAGCCCCAACCTGGCATTGTCGAACATACCACATCTGAAGACATGCAGATGGGGTTGTATCCGAACAAAGCCGGCGACTCAGTCCTTGACAAAACTCACCTCTCGCAGTTCGAATCGCTGCTCTCCATCGGCAAAACCATTTTCCAAATCGTCCCGGACATCCAAGTCCAGCGATGGGAAAAGGTCGTCTGGAATGCAGCTTGGAACTCCCTCACAGCGCTCACGCTCACGGATACGCATTCTTGGCTGAGCTCTTCAGATTTGTCTACGCCAATGACGCGAAGACTGATGAAGGAGGTTATCGATGTTGCCAATGCTCTTGATGTATCTCTTAAGTATGACCTGATTGATCAGCTTCTAGACAAGATTCTAGGCATGCCGCCAATTGGTAGTAGCATGAGGACTGATTGCGAGAACGGAAAGCCGATGGAGGTGGAGGTCATCTTGGGATACCCTGTTAGGAAGGGCCGGGAGTTGGGGATTGAGGTGACCACCATTGAGACTCTCTATACGGTTTTGTTGGCCATCAACAAACGTCTCTTGAGTGCTGCAGACAAGTAGTTCAGCCAAATCCGGGGCTTTTAGTTGCTTGTAAGACAAATTATAAGTCCGTTTCTTCTTTAATTGTTCACAATCACATGTCTTTAACGCCTCCGCACTTGTTCTCATCACCAACTTCGGTTATACCGGTAACACTCATCCGACCTGTTCCCCACAACCTCCGGCAACAACATGACCAAGTCTAAACCCGACCATCTCAATCCGTGCTTCCCCGCAGATCGTGGGATGTAAATTTTAGTTCCGATTTCTTACATCAAAGAAACCTCGAGTTTGGCCGGTTTCGTTCCTGAAATGACCCCCACGTCCCCTCTCGGCCTTGACACCGAGGTCTTTTCGCGGGGTCGTGTGAGCTGTCCCCCCAGTGGCAATAGTGCATGAAAAAGCTCAATAAAATATCATTTCTACAAGGATTTCTGTTCCTTTGTACATCTTATCTTTATATATCTATATCATCTGTTCAAAATGTCAGATTCCCACAGTCCTCATCATGACGCGAGATCTCACGATCATCGTCGCTCTACCCAGTCAGCTTCAGCTCCACCCGGAGATGTCTCACAACTCCCCAAAGGTCAATGCCGTTACATTCTCACGTTACCCGAATTAAAAGGCCACCGATGCGGGTGCATGGGGTTTCATCACAACACATCTCTTCCTGGCGCAACATGCTATTGCGGTCATTTCGCATGCTTCCACTCTCCACACTCTATACAAAGGACAGGCGATGACATATCAGTTCTGAAAAAGCGCGTAAAAGATCTGGAAGCAATGCTTCATCAAAAGGGCAGCTATCAACCAGAAAGCTTGGTTTGCAGAATCAGCGATCTCGAGGAAACAGTGGAGAGTAACGAAGAAGAGTCGGCTATGCAGATGAAGGCTTTATATCAAAATAGCTCTGCGGCATGGGAAATCATAGAAGCTTTGCAGGAGCGGACCAAGACTCTTGAGACATATTGTGGTCTTTATCGGGAGCAGATGGCGGCGACGAGAAGCGAGTTGAGAGAGCTATATAATAGGCAGCTGGAGTTAATGGATGGCGAAGAGAGTCTGGAAGAAAGACTTCATAGGCTGGAGGATCCAGGTGATATACTCCCGGCGTTTCCCACTACAAATATGGGCTCATTACGTATGGATACCCGGTAGAGATGGATGAGAGTATAAATAGAGCGGCAGGTCAGAAGATGCACGATTGTTCTGCTACAAATCACGACTAGCATGTTGCGTGGAGTCAGTACTTGATACGAATCACTTTAGCGATTGAATTTAATTTATTTCTTCCACGAGAGGAGCCGAGAGGAACAGAATTGCTTATACAAACAGCTCGCTAACGTATTGATAAGACATAATTCTTCTTTTATTATCATTAATGATCATCTGGCCAGAGCGCCGTCTAGTCTATTTGTTCCAATGCTCTGCAGAAAACCAGGTGAGCTTCTAGTCATGCTAATCCTTGAGACTGCTGGCTGTCCCGGCATCCTCCAGGTCAACAAAAAAAGGTCACCAGAATCGAAGTAATATTTATCATGGCGTAGTCAGTCCTCAAGAGCAGTGGACAACACCGTCGTCGTGAGTGTGGCACTCCTTGGGAGCCTCCTTGGTAGCGCTAGGCTTGGAAGAGTCAGACTTGGTAGCAGTGGGCTTCTCCTCTTCAGTCTCATCCTCAACCTCACCAGTGCATCCCTCACCGGGAGCAGCGATATCGTAAGCCCAGACATCAATGGCAAAGTACTGTAGGGCGTCGCTGTCAATGACGCTCTTGGAAGGGTCCGACTTGGCAAGGGCAATAGCGTCAGTGTAGTTCTCAGCGAAGTGGTCGACAGTCTTCTCGCTAATGGTGGGGACGTGCAAGACACGGTGAAGAAGATCGGTGGCCCAGAAGGTGTTCAACTTGGAGTTGGCGACGGTGTAACCCAAATTGCAGACGGAGTCAAGGTTGCGGCGGATCTCGAACGAGAGAGGGCAGATGACTGTCTCGGAGGTGGCATTGTCACCTCGCCAGTGTCCAGCCCATGCTGTAAGAGTTAGTTAAATACAGTGAATGGGTTGAGTCATTTACTTACCATCTTGTGTAGCACAGTTCTTGTCAGGGTCATCACAACGGAAGAGAACGCCAGTCTTGTCGGCGTTGACAACACGGTCGTACCATCCGATAGGCTGAGAGGTGGAGGCGTTACCAAAGTACTTGGTAAAAAACTCCGACTTGTGGCCGTATCGCAGAATGTGGTCTTTGGCGTGCTGAGCAAGCTGGACAGTCTCATCCAGAGCATTGGACAACTGATGACGGAGCGTCGCGTTGCAAGACTGGTGGATGGGGTAGTCCTTGGTCCAACCCTCTGACCAGTCGTAGTTGCTGCTCTCACTTGTCTTAGAAGTCTGAGAAGCAGACTTGGTCTGGCTGGCCTCGGCACGGCCAAAGATGGGAGTGGCAGTGGCCGCTCCGAAGAGGAGCATGGCCGCAGTGGTGGACTTGAACATCATCTTGAAGAGTTATTTGGTTGGAAAGAGTTGATCTTTGAGGATTATCGGCTCAAGAGTAATGTTGTAGTTGAGATGAGGCTGAGGAAATCAAGAATATGGGAGGCGTGTCAAGGCATTTATACAGGTCTGTTGACAGGCCCTGGCATGTTTATCGTAACATCCGGGTTCCTATGGTGTGGAAACAGGCCACTAACCATCTCTTTACAATTGGATAAAATCTTTTCAACCCTAGCTGTTGTTAATCTGTTCTGCAGATAGTCCAGGTTTCTTTTGTGTTGGTCATGGGGCTAACATGAGAACGACAGGGTCAACCGTACATAGTCCAAGGAGGCGTCGGTAAAATTCAACGTTAAGTGGCGTCATCTACAAACACTGAACGAATCACAAGTTTTCAGGGATGTGAATATCAGTTGCTGGAAGATCCTTTGCTGTGATGTTTCTCACGTCCATGGAAGGTAGTGTCTATCCGGGTTCGCAATGTCCCACTCAGCAGTATCTATCAAGGTATCTTGGCATCGCCCATAACCTATTCTAGCCAAAACGTCGTGGATCTGGTACCCACGCATTGTCTTTAAATAAGGTAAATAATATGCTTAACCAACTGCTTACTTCTTGTTGTGACGAGGGCTGATGTTCTGGATCCTTGACTGACTGTTGCAACCTTGTTGGATAAGCCGCTAACAAACGCTGCGTTAATTTCAACCTAGGTCAGCATCCATTATAGCAAGGCAAGGCCCGATAATTGTGCTTTACTAAAACCTTATTGACTAGCATCGATTCTATATGTACATACAGGTTGAGGCATTTACAATGATCCCGACTGGCGGAACACCTTGAAGGTGAGCATGGGCTACGTCGGTGCAAGTTTCGGACTAGCTTTTGTAGCGATGTATCACAAACACGTGAGGGCCTTAAGCTTCTGATTCATAATAATTTTCTTTTGTTGATAGAACAGCCTAAAAAGATGGCACCCATCAATGCTATCCTCACCACTCACGAATCCCGCCATCGGGTCCATGGAAAGTCTTACACTGCCATGGTTCCGTCTCCTTTGCAATTCTTATCACCATTTCCTCATCAATGTCAATACCAAGTCCATAACCAGTAGGTGCCTTGATGTGACCACTATCGAGGTCAAAGACGCTTGGGTTCTTGAGGTATGTAAGCAAATCAATATCGCCAGCCTCGGTATTGTAGTGCATTCCCAGGCTCATCTCGAGGATAGCAAAGTTGGGCGTCGACAGAGCAACCTGCACAGAAGCTGCGAACGCCACTGGTCCGAGAGGGCAATGAGGCGCGATTGCGACATCGTATGCTTCCGCCATGTTGGCTATGCGCTTCGTTTCTGAGATTCCGCCTGCATGGGCGATATCCGGCTGTAGAATATCCACACTTGAGTCTTCGAGGAATCGCTTGACGTCCCATCGGGTATATAACCTTTCTCCAAAAGCGATGGGAATGACGGTTTGGTCTGACAGCTTCTTGATCGCCTCAGGATGTTCACAAAGAATGGGTTCCTCGATGAACAACGGTCTGTGAGGCTCAAGAGCTCTCGCAAGCTGCTTGGCCATGGCTTTGTGACAGCGGCCGTGGAAGTCCAGACCAACATCGAGACCCAGTGCTTTTACTTGCTTAAGACGTTCGACTGTGCTATCAAGAGCCGACGGGGAGTCAATCCATCCCAAGTCTTCAGTTGCGTTCATTTTCACGCATGTCAGACCTTGTTCGAGGCGCTTTTTGCTAAGTAATTGTCAGACTGGCTAAGATTTGTGGAGTTCGATGAACTTACGCAGCGGCTTCAACGTCTGAGGGGCGGTCTCCTCCGATCCAACAGTAGACCTGAACTTTGTTTCTAACCTTTCCGCCAAGGAGCTCATAAATGGGAACCTTTAAGTTGCGGCCTGTGATAGATTAGCTTATGAGATCAGACGCAAACGCTTTTATAAAAACACCTTTGAGATCCCACAAGGCAATGTCGATTCCTGACATGGCCGACATGAAGACTGGGCCTCCACGGTAAAAGCCATGTCGCCAAAATGTCTGCCAGATATTCTCAATGTCACTGAGTGAATGTAAGTTTGGGCTCTTTGATCGGATAGCATATTTCTTACTTTGCTTCTTCGCCGATGATTCGCGGTATCATCTCATCGAGGCAACCTTCAACGGCGAGATCGTGACCTTCAAGAGTTGCCTCGCCCCATCCATGCTCGCCGTTCTCGTCGACAACCTTGACCATCAGCCATCTCGGCTTCACACGGTAGTACACGATAGATGTAATTTTAGCCATTATGGAAAGAGCTATGGGTGACAAATAGTTTTTGAGGAACAAAGTCAGGAAGGCTGCAAATGCTTGAGAGGGGACTTTTCTATGGAATATCTCGGCTTCCCCGCCGACAACCTTGGGTAACGTAATGACACTAATGATCCATCAACTCCACTTGACAAGACACGAGATAAATCAACTGAACCCCCACGCGTCAGAACCCCCACGGATTTGAAAATCCGGGGTAAAGGAAGCCGTCGTCGGGCCGTTGTCTTTAGTCAAGAAACACTTACTCGTGCAGGGCGTCGTATGTAATATGCTTAGACTTTGAGCTAACTCAAACATCCCCAGCTAGCTGTAGGTATCTTTCAGTGCTTGAACATAAGACCATGCTGGCTGTTGAATACTTGCATCCCTTTAGCTTGATACAGTGATGTGAAGTTGCATTTACATTGCATCCAGACGATCTCAAATGCAGCCTTATGGTAAGGGTGTAACCAACTTGTTGACCAGATGGTTTAGACGTTGGATTCATTCTTATTAAGTGGTAACCATACCCCACTGCCAATATCCTTTCCACTATTTTACCTATCTTCTCTTCTCTTGTTAATCCGGTGCTGCGCAATTTAGTCTTATTTAAGTTTGCTAAGTAAACCATGGATGAGCCCAAGACACTAGACTGTCCTTCTAGCTTCAACAAACCTGACATTTGGAGTCGTTGAAACGTCAGCCTGGCTAGACCTTCCTGTCTCAACTCCAACCCCCACGTTTTCAGATCTATCGGCATTCACTCCGTGGCCAAGGTCAACGGTTTGAGGCACAAGATGCGGGGAAATCCTGACCCTGATCTAAACTCTCAACAAACTCACATGTCGGGCATTAAACATGGGGAGCCGGCATGCAAAACAAGAGCCCAGGGAAAACCCCCACGCGACATGACCAGATCAAGGTACAGACAGAACCAGTCCAGTTTAAAGGTTGACAGTCAACCTCCGGGGCTGATATCCGGCCCGTTTCCTGATGCCATGTCTAACCTCTTTGGATTGCCGACAGTTTGTGAGCCCCCACGTCGTCGGCTATTGAAGACTAAAAACTAGGCAAATGACGTCTAGGAAAACCCCGCATGCATGACTCGCATCACAATCCGAGGCATTGAAGAAACTCCAAGGAAGCGAGGGTCGAGAGGAGCAATGATCTTCACTTTGGGTGACTGTCGACTCACCGCTTGCGAGTCAATTGGTTAGTCCAGCCCCGCAAGATTTATCGTTCCACTTGTTCTCCTCCCCCAGATTCCCCAGACTTTACTATCGTGGAGTTCTCCATAACTTTTCTGATTTGCGGCAAGGAACTTGAGAAGCCATTGCAACACACTGAGCTTTATCTATGGGGATATAAGGACTGTTGATTCCGCTCAATTCATATCCCTTTCCCTTGTATCATCAACCCTCGAAGCTCTCCCCTCATCGCCGCAGCCATGTCACGAAACTCAAAGTCCGACGATGAACCCTCTCAACAACAAACCGAAGACATCGAATCCAATCTCGCAAAGCCCGTTCCCGTATCCGACCATGCAGACCGCGCAGCTGAGATGATCGGTGCTCAGCACATCGAAGTCACAGAAGAAGATGTAAATACTGCTCCTCTCTTCCTCACATACCTCAAACTAACATTGTCAGAACAAACGCCTCCGCCGCAAGACCGACAAGCATATCCTATCCATCTTAGTATGGGTCTACTTCCTCCAAATCCTCGACAAGTCCGTCCTCGGATACGGCGCCGTCTGGGGCATGCGCGAGGACACGAACCTCTCAGGAAACGAGTACTCCATGGTTAGCTCCATGGCTCCAATCGCCCAACTCGTCTGGCTGCCTTTCTCGTCCTGGCTCATGGTCAAAATCCCCCACCGCATTTTTATGAGCAGTCTTGTCTTTGGCTGGGGAGCCTCACAAGCCTGTATGGCCGCTTGCACAACTTATGAAGGCTTATTGGCCACCCGCTTTCTGCTGGGTTTGTTCGAAGCGGCCTGCCTTCCTCTGTTCTCCGTCATCACCTCACAGTGGTACCGACGCGCTGAACAGCCCATGCGCGTCGCGTGTTGGTACGGCACCAACGGTGCAGCCAACATGTTCGCTGCCGTGTTGTCATATGGACTTGGCCAGATCAACGGATCCCTCGCTTCATGGCGCATCCTGTTCCTCTTTGCTGGCTTGATCACCGTGCTTACCGCACCCGTTGTGTACTGGGCTCTCGACAACGATATTCCCTCGGCGCGTTTCTTGACAGAGCATGAGAAGCTACAGACTATCGAGCGTCTGCGAGCTAACCAGACAGGCACTGGTACCCGCAACTTTACATGGTCGCAGGCCCTTGAGGCGCTTATTGAGCCAAAGACATGGCTCTTCATCGGTATGGCGCTGTGTCTCAATGTCACTGCTGCTGTCACCAACACCTTCGGACCCATCATTGTTGGCGGTTTCGGTTTCGACAAGGGTGTCACGTCGCTTCTCAACATTCCCTTTGCTGCCGTCCAACTTCTCGTTATCTTCCCCGCATCCTACCTCGCGCATCGATTCCGTATCAAGTCGGCCTTCCTTATCGCAGTTATGTTGCCCGTCCTTGCAGGCGCCGTCATGCTGCACCAGCTTAACCGCGACAACACAGCCGGCTTGTTGGCAGCATACTACATGCTGGCCTTCCTTTTCGGTGGTAATCCGCTTATCGTGTCATGGATGATCTCCAACATTGCCGGAACCACAAAGAAGTCCGTCATCATGTCTCTGTACAACATTGGTGTCTCAGCCGGAAACATCATTGGTCCCCTACTCTTCAGCTCCAAGGATGCACCCTACTACAAGCCCGGTCTTACCAAGACAATGGGTATCACTGGTGCTATGGTCGGAGTTGTCATTCTGCAACTCGTCAACCTGATGTTCTTGAACAAGTTGCAGGAGCGCAAGCGTGTCAAGAATGGCAAGCCTGCTAAGATTCGGGATCTCAGCATGGAGCACCGATATGTCGCTAATGCGGCCGAGGGTGCGGATGATCAGTTGGGCCAGAACGCGTTTATGGATCTCACTGACTCCAAGAACGATGAGTTTGTGTTTGTTTATTAGCTTTGTTTAGCCTTTCAGCCTTGTCACAATTTGAATATGATACCTTTGACTTTCAGTACTTACATCTATAACGTTGCCATGTGATATTTTCGGTAACATCCGTCACGTTGTATTATCGCACTTATATGACACCCCACGCATTATACAGCGATTGAAAAAAAACGCACATATTGATTGAATTTGCCAAATTGTGTACCTTGACATTTGAGAAAGGTTGATAAGTCGATACTCCTCTAATACATCATATGGTGGCTGCCTAGCGGAGATGTCTCCTGAATCGACCAGGAGAGCGCTTAGTTGTAGTTTGCTCGCTGGTACTCTCGACAATGCTTGTTGGCTTGTTGGTCACAGTGAACTCAGTGGTGGCGCCGGATTCAATTGAGTCTGTAGTATTAGCGACACTGGTAGTGGTGCTCCCGATACTTGTCTCGGCGTTCATAGTCGCTGAGCCATTAGTGTTGGTTGTATCTGTAGGTATTTCGGCCGCTATAGTGGTAGTGATGATCGTGGTGTCTGCTCTAGTTACCTCTTCAGTCATGGTATTTGTTTCCTCAGCGTCAACAAAGTAAATGAATGTATCTAAGGCTGTGCCCGATGCTGAGATTGTCTGTGTGTACGGTGACTTCCCCCTTTCAAGTGATGCCGTATGTTTGACCTATCTGATCTCTAGCCCGTTCGTAGTCGACTCACAGTCGATGCAGCCATAGCCCTTGATGAGGAAAACAGAGTCATCAACTACACTTCTGCCCTTGTCACAAACTGCGATGAACATTCCGAGTTATGATTCAGGATCCGCTGGTATAGTAACCACTGGATGGGGTGTTGATTTCAAGTATACTGTGACACTGTATGGCGCGAATATAGCATTGGGGTCATTTGCGATGGAAGATTGCGAAGCTATGCTTGATCTTTAGGCAAATTGCTCATATTTAGTAGTATACCCGATGACTCCAGGTACGTCTTTTGTTAAAAACTGATACAGTTCCTGCATTATTCTGATGGGTGTCAACGAATGGCTATCACTTCATCAATATTAAACACTAGCTTTCACTTTCATAATGCGTTGAATGCAACGTTATATAAAGCTTTTGCTTTCTCACATCTAGATAGAACCATACCTCGTTCATTCGATTCTCACTACCAATGCACTGCTTGAGCTACTGGACCGTCACATAGATGATGGCTGTTGGGAAGTGTCAACTTGATCATACTCTTCCTTGTTGTGGTAAATCGGGTTCCTCGCCACTAGACTCATAAACCTTAGTGGCTGAAAAATCAATACCTTTTCAGCAATGTGCCAAGTTGCATCAGTTACTCTACACAGAATCTGACTTTATGTTAATCAGAAACAGTCAAGTCTATTGAGTAAGCAACTACAAAATATAAGTCTAGGGTAACGTCATTAGAGATAAGATTGTCGGAAATAAGATGGGTTTAGCAATCATACTCCAAGCAAGAATTGAGAATGTGGGTGACAGATGAGGGCCGAGGATATCACGCGAGAAACGCCAAACAAAGAAGGTTACCCGATGATTCCGTGATGTTGCATTAAGAGATCCCGAAAGGGCCAAAGGGGGGGAAAATGAGGGTCAATGATGGATGCATTGTTTCATTAGAGCTGGAGAGTCGGGGAAAGACAAGGTTAATCCATCGTCTGCGATGGATCATGGATCAAAGCTAAGAGTGGTTCAACGTCGAAGGATCTGATATGTGCGACGGTGTAAAGTCAATTTGTGTTCATAGACGCCCGTTGAGTGCATTGAGGGATATCTTGACCAGATCGAACCACAGATTTCTTCTCTTGATGGAGTCAAAGGCATAGTCTGGTTGTGGTAGAGCCTGTCAATGTCTTGTTTATTCTGATGCCTGGGATTTAGCGCCAAGAATTGGGTACAGAATACTGCTGCCTTGGCATGGGCTCCACTACGTCATTTGTGCCGTTTATCCGATGACGTTTAGGCAGCCGAATTAATAGATACGTACTGCAACAGAGAGTGAGACACAGACTGACAGACCCCAACCCAACTCAAATTCAAGGTGCTCAGTGGCTTATTTTACAGTAGGGCACTAATCTACAGAGGTGTGCTCACCTGAAAGATAATTGGTCAAGGTAATTGTTTGCTTCTCCAACTTTTAGTAGCGGATCGACATGGGGGAAGAGGAGCTGTTTAACCCGTTGCCATTGATACTGGGGGCGAATACCAGCCATTTAAGAGAATGAATCACGTAGGTATTGCAGTACCCTGGAGAGATAATGAATTGAGTTACGGAACCTGTTTCACAGAATGATGTAGTGCAACGTTCACTGTGGCTTCCTCAATATCAGTCAACCCTGTCCTACCATCATAGCACATCCAGTGTAACCCCATCCCTTGAACACGGCAGCAAAAGACAAGAAAAGGACCCCTGCATCCCAACATAACCTTAAGTTTCCACAATTCTCCTTGTAAGCTTACCACTAAGATGTAGAGAAGCACACCATCACACTCAACTACGGGGATGGGTCGGGGATGAGAAATGAGACATGACCCTGTCTCTGCTGATCTTCTCCCCCAAGTTCATGCTGACTTGGGACTAGACTAGCAGTTTCCCCCAGACCTTGTGCAAAAAAACCAGGCGGGGAAATATTAGCTCAATAATCTGGGGTTTGGATCGACAACGTGCTCTCCTCAATGTTTGCCGCCCATCGGCTCAGAAGCAAGCAATAGATCATTGTCTCACTGGGGTATTTAACATTGCGCTGATCCCTCCTTGTTTCTTTTTTTCTTGGCCAGTGCAATCCATCAATTCCTTTTTCTACTCTTTCCTCCACCACTGAACATCAGCATGGATAGCAAGGAATTGGGCCCCGACGTCCCTCAAGCGTCTCATGATGAGAAGCATGCTCTTGATGGAGCCCACAACGATATTGCCCCCGGCAGTGGAGGTCGACGCGGCTCAACTGCTCTCAATATCGTTGAGAACCCGTTGCAGGTACGTTGAAGTCAATCTTGAACTTGGCGATTTCTTGGCCTCGGGTACATCTCTTGGCCTCGTGGATACACCTTGGCGACGATCGCCAAGTTTCTTGGCAGCTCCAGTTCCGAAAAAACACTAACACCAATTCTTCTCACAGCGCGTAACACCCGAAAAAGCCGTCAACGATGCTCGTCTCTTCGCCCAGAGCCACGGCATGTCCGAACATGCAGAACTCTTCGGGCGCGCTGCTCTCGTAGCCCGCGATATGGACCGCTTCAACATGGTCAAGGAACTTCAAGAAGACGAACGACAAGCCCTCGAGTACGAGAGAGATCACAAGTGGCACGGCCCAAAGATGCTCTGGTACTCCATCGGACTGTGTGCCATTGGAGCCGCCACCCAAGGCTGGGATCAGACCGGTTCCAACGGTGCTAATCTCTCATTCCCCAAAGAATTCGGTCTCGACGAGGAAAACAGTATTCGAGATCAATGGATTGTCGGCCTTGTCAACTCCATCATCTTTCTTACCGCTGGCCTCATGTACGTCGTGTTCCTGAACATGGCAGAAGGAAATTGCTAATTCGAACAGTGGCGCCTTCATCGTTGATCCTCTCAACCATTACTTTGGTCGTCGAGGTGAAATCTTCATCACTGCATGCTGTCTTACCGCAACGCCCATCGCTTCCGGCTTCACCCACTCGTGGCAAACACTGTTCGCTGTGCGCTTCGTAATGGGCATTGGCATCGGAGCCAAAAACGCTACCGTCCCGATCTACTCAGCTGAGATGGCTCCCGCTCGTATTCGTGGTGCCCTCGTCATGTTCTGGCAGCTGTGGGTCGTCATCGGAATCTTCCTCGGCTTCTGCGCCAATGTTATCGTCAAGGACACTGGCCGAATCGCATGGCGTCTGCAGCTCGGCTCTGCATTTATCCCCTCCTTCATCTTGGGTATCGGTATCTTCTTCTGTCCCGAGTCGCCGCGTTGGCTCATGAAGCACGGCAAGCATGCCAAGGGATTCCAGTCGATGCAGAAGCTACGAGCTCACGATATCATCGCTGCGAGAGACTTTTACTACTCTTGCATCATCTACGAGGAGGAGCTACTTGTCGCCAGAGGTGCCGGGTACTTCCAGCGTTTGTGGGATTGCTTTGCTGTGCCACGAATTAGACGCGCCAACTACGGTGCTTCGACTGTTATGATTGCCCAGCAGATGTGTGGTATCAACAGTATGTCTACAATTCTAGCTCATCATTCCAGGCAACTAACAGGTCGCAGTTATTTCCTTCTACAGTTCTACCATCTTCGTCAACGCCGGATACACCCAGGTCCAGGCTCTGTATGCTTCGCTTGGATATGGTGCTATTCAAGTTATTGCAACAATCCCCACATTGTTCCTCATTGACACCAAGGGACGACGAACTCTTACACTCGCTGTAAGTTACTATGACCCGACTGTTTGCAATGGCCACTAACTCCATTTAGACCTTCCCATTCATGTGCATCTTCTTGCTCGCTGCAGGTCTATCTCTTCTCAACCACAGCGATAGTCGAGGTGCACGGATTGGACCTGTTGTCCTGTAAGTCTTCACGTACTTCCGGCTTCCACTCTTTCTAACTGGTAATAGTTTCGTCTATCTCTTTACAATCGCCTACTCCCTGGGTGAAGGTCCAGTCGCGTTCCAATACTCTGCCGAAGTATTCCCCACTATCCAGCGTGAACAGGGTATGGCCTGGGCCGTCTGCATCAACAACACCTTTGGTAAGCCTTGGGATATATGACAAATAAAGGCATCCGGCTAACTTTACCAACAGCTGGTATCCTCGGACTTACCTTCCCTCGAATGACTGCTGCCATGTCACCCACTGGAGCCTGTAAGTCTTTCCCTGTTTGTATCACGATGCTCATCTGCTAACTCTGCACAGTTGGCTTTTACGCAGGACTGAACCTGATAGCATGGGGTATGATCTTCTGCTTCGTCCGCGAGACCAAGCAGCTCACGCTTGAGGAACTTGACCGTAAGCATTTCACCACGCACTATTCTTTGTCCGTTACTAACAACCTTCTGCAGAGGTCTTTTCTGTCCCAACAAGTCAGTTTATCTCTTACGAGACCAAGGTCTGGCTGCCATACTTCATTAAGCGCCACATCCTCCGCAAGAAGATTGAGAAGCCCCCAAGAATCATTGAGCGAGCCGATAAGTCTCAGGACTCTGCTTGAGTATGTTGTTAGGGAAATGGACTTGCGTCTACGACAATAAATGTCTGACAAGGACTTGGTTTGGCTGAATGTATTCATGAATGATGAGTTACCACTAGTTTAATTTGGTAAATATTAAAAATGACATATTCTTACCATCAATCATGTTACGACGTCTCCGTAGCCCATTGAAGTGACTCTGATGGTTCAAGTCGTCCAAAGCTGTGTGGACTTGGAAGTTCTTCTTCGCTGAATCTGCAAACTTCCAATTTGCCTGGTATACTTGTATATACAGTTATCATATCCAACGATAGGGGAATGTTGAGAAGTAGAAAGGGCGTTAAAGCAGGTATCATATACTTAAGGGTGCCAACTACCTATGTTATGCATCTTAGGACAGAGAGTCGTCTTATCTCGTGGAAGGTGATGATTATATTAGGCGGCGTCATATTCAAGTAGGTTAACAACTTTACTAACAAATGAGCCACAGCAGAACAAAAGGGTAGGTTATCGGTCTTTCTCAGCCAGTAGTTGTATTCAAATAGAAGAGGTACATGACAGCAATAACTCAGAGGTACAGATAGCAGCATGGCTGTGAATATAATAATAAGGTTACAAAGGAAATGCCGTTTAGGTACTAACCCTAAGCTTCACACTCCAGTGCGTCTTAGTAGGGTCAGATACTTTAGCCTTCCCTAATCGAATGACTACTCCGAGTCTTATAATACAAGAATATCCCCAAACAATAACTCCTCGCTAGGCATCGAAAGCTTTCGGTCGCCGCTCTTCCAGCTCAATGTAGTCATCACTCACCTCCGATCTTGAAGGTACCTCTCTAACAGTATGTCTGAATTCAGTCACCGAGCTATCATCATTGAGGACCGTAAATGGGTTAGGGTCCTTGATGGTACTTTTCTTGGCGTTATCTGTCGTTGCAGTGCCAGTTGTCCTGAACCTACTGGGGTTTGCAGGAGTGCCGTAAGATGTCATCTTGAAGGTCTTGGGCAACAGTGGACGTAACCCAGGGAGACATGCAGAGATGATACCTGCCACCGGCTCGACACCTGCGAGGCTCCATACAGTTCCTTCGTCGTATAGATTCTTCCATTGGTAGCCATGCGTGAAGACGACACGGGCGAGAGAAATGAAACAGGTGCTAGTCAAATGATGTCAATGACAATTCGTAGGCTAACAGTGCAGGCCAAGGAGTCAGGACAACTTACATGAAGCCGAAGCAAAACGACACAATAATGCCAATCTTTTTGGGGCGATTCATATTCAATCCCCAGATTGATTTGAGCGGTAGTACAAAGATTAGAAAGTCGGTAAACACCGTCAGGCTGTCATAGGCGATGTTGATGTTCTGCATGGCTAGGAACTGTTCCGCTGTGGCATCGCCCCAGGCCCACCACTTGTCGAGCGGACGTACAGCGGCAAGGTAACCGATAAAGCTTCCCAAGAAGCATACCATAGTAATTGCTGATGCCGCATAAATAATGATGTTCATCGGGCCATTGTGGCCTGTAAAGACGCGAAGATATAGGAAAAGGATGGAAGCTTTGCATGCGTAGACTGCAAGCACAAGGACCACATTGTTGGCGAAGCCGATCTGAAAGGTTCCATTCGAGTCAGCTAAGGGATCGCTGGAAGTGCCACCAATCCAGACGTACCTGATCGTGGATTAATGAGACGTCGGTTGGCTCTGTAGTACTGCTGTATGGGTATCCAGGTATACCGATGCCTCCATATATGAGCACTGTTTTGAAGACACTTGTGTTAACGTTTGGGCTCTGTTAGATGATGTCTGTGCTCCCATATGCACAATGGAGGACTTACTCAGTATAAGAAGAACGAAGAAGAGGTCGGTAAAGAACTATAAAAAGCATTAGAATAAGAGTGTCGCGAAGTGTTGTTCAAAGTGAATACAACTCACAAGAGATACTAGGATCATCCAGTCAGTCCAACCATAGGCGGCTCTGGTCTTTGTCTTGGCGTAGAATCTGAGCCCGACTGTGATCGTTGACAACATGGGCAAGATGATCCACGTCGCCAGCAGCTCTCGCTGGCGAGCCAGGTAGATGGGGAAAGCTTGGACCATTGTTAAGAGCTGTCAGAACAAAAGTTCCTGGAGAAAAAGAAACGAACTCATGGGTAATGTAGATCATGTTACAAAAGTTCCATGCGAGTTTATTTAGAGAAGTGGGTTAAGCCCACGGTAAGAGCAACAGACCCGTTGCTATCTCTATTCGAGTTAAGTGAATCCAGCATCTCGAGTCAGTGTACGCCCGTTATCAATGGTGTGGCGTTTTGAAGAACGAGTAGTGGCACTAGTGGTGAGGATGCTGTACACTATGCATAATAAAGCAAGCGAACGATGACCAGATTGGTTACAAGCAGTCAGTCGTGTCTGTTTGATGTGGTCGGCTTCTCAAACGGCGACTGGGTTCAACTGATTGGCGTCCTGTCTTGCGGAACTGATTAACGTAGCGTTGATTTGTAACCACTAAAAGATGATTAGCAGTCTTGAAATCTTGCTATTACTACAGACCGAGATTAGTTTATTCAGCTCTTCGAAACTACCGTAAACTAGACATGGACCGGTGTTATGAAGCGGAGATAAATAACTCAAAAAAGAGGCCAAGTGAATGATCTCATTTGTATGAGTGAAGCGTTACATCTCACTGTTGAAATGATTGTTGACAGCATCATGTCACTATTGAATTATGTAGATAGAATAACTAAGATGGTTCAATGAAAATGCTTATCTTTTATTTTATCGCTGAGTGTCCCTCAAGATCTTGGCTCCTTCAGCCTTTCAAGAATGAGAAACCGCACTACATTTGGATAATTAAGGGGTAGCGCAGCCACTCTACAGCGTTGATAGCACCTTTATTTAGGTCGAGCCTTGAAAGAGGATCACCTTATCATGATGCAAAGTACTCTGTAGAAGACAGTACCCTACTGAGGCATTGGTGATAAAGGCTCGAAGAACAAGTCATCCAACTCCAGCAGTGGAAGGGGCTGTAGAAAATGGAAAAGCAATCAGAGCTGAGTACGATTCAGTCCCCTTCCACATTTTTAAATGAATGACTGTTCCGTGATGCCATTTGCTCAGCTGTCAAGCCAGCTTTAAGTTAGCCCACTCTGCGTTTCATGGCGTAGTCTAGACTCGGCCTGGAACTACCGCGTATGCTGGAAAGTTCGAAGCTTTATACCTGTTGGAGTTAGGATCCGGGAGTACTCGAAGCTCAAGCAGAGCGTTAGTCTGGGGTAATGCTAGCCTTATCCCACTGCCAGTAATTAAGCACTTTCCAAGCAATTTAGTTTCCAGCTTCATTCGCTTCCATACCCAATGGGAAAGACACAAACTCAATAGAGTGGTGATAGCGTCGACTTACTAAGTAACACTAGGCTTGTTTGAGGAGAGCACTGAGTCGTTATCTTTGGTGGCATACACGGTCCAAATTCCGTCATTCTTTCAGCCGTCAATGATTGGTATCACTGTTTGACCCTGTCCATCTCGATTGCAGTTGAAGAAGACCACACAAAGATCTTACGTTAGCGGACATACTTCGAAGCCCTGTCCCAGGAGCGGGTTTGACAATAAATTAACAAGCCTCCGATGAGCTTAGCCCTTGCATGTTGTCTCTTTGATGCCCTTTCGCTTATCGAGTCAATAGGACACAGTGGTGCGGAACTGAACCGTTGTGAACCCAGGAGATGCTGTGCATAATCAAAGAGGCTGAGACTTGCACTACAGAGCGGGTTCCTAGCATGACCGGCTCGATCGCATCCGACAAATTACTCCTCTTATCGCGCTTCTTGCGTGTGCTAAATTTCTGGTCTTGATTCTACTTGTGGTTAAATCATCCTTGTTCAGTTACCTTGCAATCTCAAGACAAACTCAGCTTTCAAGCACGATGCATCGTGCAGTAGCTTGTCTCCCATGTCATGGTTGTACTCTCGTTGTCAGGCCAGGACCAGCATGTTACTGCTGCGAGTTGAGCATCTTGTGAGTTAGTCCTTCCGATTGGATAAGCCAGCCTTTGTACGAGATGCAGCGAAGCTTTCAGTCGACGGCATTGAAGACCTGTCTCTCTAGTGGTCTACTTGCGGCCATTCCACCAGCTTCCGCTTTAAACTCTTCATTTGGAAATTTAGGTATCATAAGTTAACTTCATTAATGTCATTCATCGAGTAATGATTCACGTCGAAAGACGAACATTAGCGCTGAGGATCATGAATCCAGGAACAGGGTTAGACTTCGCTTCAAAGACCGTACAATACAAATAGTATTCTCATTGGTACAAGATAACGACACGGTGCCGAACTCCAAAAGCTACAGGGGGTCTCAGGGGCCAGGACAAGGAGGTTTATTTTTATGCGTAGCCTGTTTCCAGGTCAGGGGGTTAATGATTGTGGTGGCTGTTCCTGGACCTGCAGACCATCCAGAGGTAGCGTTCCATGATCGGTAATTTGTGTAGACATGTTGGACCTAGTAGTAAAATGAGTCTATGAATGGCACTGAACTGATTGTATATCGCAGTGAAGTGACTTCTTCAATATCCTTTAAATAGCGTCTTGTGTTTTTATTGCGTGAGAAGGAACCCTTATATGCGAGACGCCACCCCACAAGATTAGGATGGAGTCTTGCTATGATACCCAAATTGTTTTGGGTGACTTCGCAATGTAGTAAGTTGACAAGTTCATTTTAGTCCTCTAAGTTCCCGTCACTACTTCAGACAAATCTTTGTAGATCGTTAAGTAGATGCTAGATGTTCGTCGTCTACTATGCTCTAAAACATCTAATCCTGTTGTTTATCACATGGGGTTTGACATCAATGGTCGCTCTTTTGGGTGTTATCGATGCTGATGTCGAACGCATTGAACTACCATCGTTACTGGAAGACAATGGTACTCAGTTAAGTGTGACATTCTTACTGAAGAGTAGCTTCGCACCAGCTTATCGATTAATACGATTGACTTTGTTCTTATTATCCGCTTCCTTGGAAGGCTGTTTCAAATTGTGATAGAAATATTTAAGCCACTGGCCTTTCTTCTATACTACTGAATGATACTGCAATCCCTGATCTCACTTTTGAACAGCCCCTCCACATTTGGATCCGTCAACTTCACCCACTTATCATCTTTGACCAAATTGACCTTTCGACTAGTCAGATGTGGCCAGGGCGAAGCAAGAAAGTGATGCTCCTAACCGCAACACAACCAAAATTCATCAGTAAAAAGGAAGACATTTCCATAAGGCCACAAGACTTATCAATCACAAATCTCTACATCAGACCAAAAAAAACATACAACAGCGGGGATTCGCTGGTCGTCACCGACCCAACTACTAATCCGCCGGTTAGTGGCTTGACTATGGGAGAGCGGACGGGATCCCGTATTTTCCACTACCTTTGGTCGTATGTACTAGACACGGTAAGATGATGGATTATATGCTCCTTCCTGGTTCTCACTTTCTTGGGTATAACATCTGTATCAGGAGACAACACAGCCTTGGCATACTCGCCAAGTAACAGTATCTGTATGGAATTTGAACGGGAGTGATTGAAAAGATCGCAAGATATGTGATTGGACTCTCGGAACAGTGGGAAACTGTTCTTTTCTGAATTCCCTTCACGATGCAGCCAATCCAGTAGTAGCTTTATTCATTACTATTAATCGGTCTTCTAAGTAAAAATAATTGATCACTAAATTTGAGTACAACCAAGAGAAATTAGGCCGCCCTAGAAAGATATCAATCAGCAACATTCAATAAATAGTTACAGGAGACAAAGTACTAACAAAGCTGTTATTGCTACAGCAAACTAGGTTTTGGTTGGCAACGCAGGCTCCAGCGTTGGTAGCAGATGAGCCTGAAACGAAATTAGCAGATTGCTAAACAGCATGATGGGAGGGAAACGCACATGTCAGTCCAATGTTGGCGCTCAAATCCTTAACAACAATGCCTAGCAGCCCAAGAACCAGGCTGATCGGTCCATCGGTCGCTTTTCCGACTGTCACGCAGCATCGCAAGGCGGATGGTGCATTGCATTGGCCGGAAGCAGCAGTCGTGGATGTGGTGGCGGCGGCTGATTCTGTTTTAGACTCGATCTTAGTTGTAGGCACAGCATTGGTTGCATCGTCGGTGGTCAGATGTTCGGTTGATACAGTCACGGTGACGGTTTGGAACAGATCGGTTGTGGTCAGACTGCCAAGATCCGTGGTTTCGGCGCTGCTCTCGGCACTAGACGGTCGACAGGGACCGGCCGATACAGCACCGATAACAATAGGCAACAAAAAGGCAGTGAATCGCATCTCGGCGGGTCAAGTGGCTTTCAACACTTGCTAGAGAAGTGACTATTGGGTTGAGATCAAGTGAGACAAGAAAGGAGGAAAAGCATTTGTTAACATTCAGTAAATAAGAAAATAAGAGCTGAAGGCCAAGATAGTAAGCTAATGCCACTAGCTTTCCAATAGTCTGTAGTAACTAGCCCAACATCGCTATTGAAGCGAGATTACATGTGTGCTGCTACGCTCTATTTGGCCAAGATGTCAATCTAATTATAACTGATTGCAGGAACCCCTTCGAGATATCAACCTGCACCGATTGCTAGTTATTCTAAAATTTCGCATTCGCGCGCGTTCTTCTTCAACCAAGAGGGAATTAAGTGAGGCTCAACAGGAATTTCTATCACGGTGCCAGGGCCATTCTTTGAGGCTGTAAATCCTGGCTTCTTTAACCGTTCTTTTAAGAAATATCATGTTTTACTCGCGAGACTGTGGTTTTGCGGCGAACAGGAGTTCTCATCAGTTTGATCAGAGTGACTACTGTTCCTGCGCACTACATGCTTCGTGAGATTAAAATTGTGTGAAGTTGTTGTTATTTAAATGGTAGAAACTTTACGGTATGATGTATGTCCTCTAAGCACTAGAAAAACTAGTTATTCAAACTTCTCTGATAGATTGACGATGAAGCGAGTTGTGGTTTAGGGTACGCCGACTACGCGATGATCGTCCTGTCCGGCCGAGCGAACACCCTATTCGGATCTGACGTCCATATCAGTGATATTATGACAAGTCATAGACCACAACTGCCTTCATCAATTAATCTTCTTCATCTTAAACTGAATGGGTGTCTTCGCCTTCAACGTCAAACTCGGATTCCTCAACTCCACCTCTTTTCCTCCGTCCACTATTTCCATTTCGAACTCCTTGATTAGCCCCACTAACAACACCTTCATATTCAACAAGGCCAGTGCTTTACCAGGACACATCCGTGGACCATTTGAAAATGTCTCCATTGCGTAAGGACTAGATGCGTTGCTATCCTTCTCTTCCCACCGCTCAGGTCTGAAGACATCAGCGTCGCTGCCCCAGATTTCTGGGTTGAGCTGGATCATGGCTGGTACGATTTGGACTGTTGTTCCTTTAGGAATATGCACTCCCGTGATAGTCATATCCTTTTGCGCTTCCCATGGTATGATCAGAGTGGGCGAGTGGACACGCATGGCTTCGCGGATGACATTATCAAGAAAGGGCAGTTCGTCCATATCTTTGGCGGACATTTCTGTGCCTAGTGAATGAATCTCTGCTCTCAAGCGTTCCTGGGAAGTAGGGTCCTTGGCAAGTGAATATGCTGTCCAGACTAGAGCACTGGCCGTCGTTTCATGTCCAGCAGCAATGACCTGCATAGTCTTGAACACGAATTAGTAAACTTGGCCATTTAGAAATTCCACCAACTTACAATATCGATCAATTCTTCTTTTGAAAGCTTCTGACTTTCTTCAGCGCTCGCTTCAATCATCCTAGTCAGCAGGTCATCTGAAAGTTTGCCGCTGCTCTCATGTTGCTTCGCTGTCGCTACTTCAGCCGTGCGCTGCTCAATGAGACCCTCCATCATGGTCTTCAGGGTCGATTTGGCGCGGATGAAGTCCAAGTTGGCAGATACAGGCAGCCATCTTAGTGGGATAAACGGGTTGATGAAGCTGATGATCTGCCCGGCAAGCGGCCGAGCGAGGATGGCGTTATAGCATTGTTCGAAAGACAACGGAGACGATTTCGAGCGGAAGTCGCGCAGTTCTCTGCCTAGTAGTGAGACGCCAATGATGTCGAGCGTGACTCGAGTGATAAGGTCTTCGACTTCTAGGGATCAGAGAGGTATACGGAGACTCGGGATAGGCGGTACATACTCTCAATAATACCACTCTTACTTCCTTCTAGTGCTTCTCCGATCTCGCGGTTTAGCTTGTGGGAGTAGGTCACAAACGTCGGAAACAGTTTTCTTATACTCGGTCTTGACAAGGGCCCTAAGCAGGTTAGCACAAGAACGGATTCCGGCTATGCAACTATTACCCGCGATAATCCTCCTCAACCTCTTGTGCTGTTCCCCTACACTAAACAGCAACCCAACACCTAGAAACTCTCCTACGAGTGTATGAAAGAAGCCAGGTTTGGCAAAGAAATATGCATTGGTCTGTAACACCTCGCGACATGCTTCCAGGCTATTCACTAGCAAAATCTCTTCATTGAGCCACGAAAGACACCTTATGAAAGGTGCGTCGGGCCACCGTCGTGTCCATTGCAGGTACACATCGTTGGGTCCTCCGCCGCGAATAATGCGTAGAGCATGTCCGACGAAAGGTTGCTGGTCCTGTCATAGGAGGAAATGTCAGTGAAACCTACACTTGGAATGAGAAGCTCGGTGAGTTGGATATTGTACCCTTGGCCGTGGGAGACCGTTAAATCGCGACGAGTGCGGGCGAAGGGCAATGGCAATGATGCGTTGCGAGATGAAGCCCACGACAGCCAGCGCTGCACCCCAGAGAATTGTCATAAACGAGGCTTCCATCATCCCCAAGCGCATTTCAGATATAAAATGAAACGAGAAAGCCCATAGGAACAATGAGCAAGAATATTTTCTTGTGTACTTGAGTCTCTTGCTATTGCGATACCCCTCCATTACTAATGCTGACAGGGCTTGCCCAGTGGTCGCATGCAGGGATCATCACCTTCAGGTCGCCGCTTACTCTGGTGTGTCAGCTATCAGTTAGATATGTGGACAACGACAGACCAGCCAAGTAGTAGTCCCCGAGAGTGGAGCTGTTAAAATAAAGACCAGACACTGAGAGTGACAAAATGAGAATAGGAATCCAAGATTGGGTATATGTCTAGAGTGAAGCTATCTATCACTAGGCACATAAAAACCAATAAAACCTCTTCCACTTGGGCCAGCCTAACCGTTCTTCCCGCTCTTGCTCTGCCATGATATGGACACGGAAGTACCGTCGTCCCGTCTCAACATCCATCTCCGCCACTCGTACAACTTGCGTACGATACCACACCTTGTGGCAGATATAGAACAGCAAAATGATCGGGATCGCAAGAACTTTCAAGAAGAAGTTCTGTGCAACACCCAAGGGGCCATCAACAATGTCGGGCGCATATACAGGCGATGCAGCTATCCAGATCTGCGATGCGAGCACGAATATATAACCTATCAAGGCAACCCATGCTCCTATGACGCCGACATTTGACTTGAAGGGTAGCTGCTCGATCGTGTGTGCGCTGTGGCTCCAGGCAGCGCGAAATCGGATATAACAGAGACAGATACTGCCCCAGGTAAACAAAGTGCTCAAGGCACTAATAGAAAGAAGCCAGTTGAAAATGGCATCATGTGATTTCACATCCGCAAGGAATGCTAGGATGCCTATACAGGATGCGAAGAGGATAGCCATGAGTGGGCGACCTTGTCGATCCACATAGGCAAAGATGTGAGGTGCGTGAGACTGCTCAGCCAAAGCAGCTAAGGTTCTCGAAGATCCAAAGACAGCCGAGTTGCCGACGCTAATGACAGCTATCAAGATGATGGCATTCATTATTCCAGGGAGGAGAGAAGTGCCAGCCTTCTCTATCGCAATAACGAAAGGGCTTGCGGTGGCGTCTGCGACGTTGTCGCCGCCGACAAGACGTCTATCGTCGGAGGGCACTAACAGACCCACGAGCAAGAGAGCTACTAAATAGAAAATCATGATGCGCCAAAAGACCTGCTTGATAGCTGTAGGTAGGGATTTTCGAGGGTTAGCCGTCTCGGCGGCGGCCAGACCGATCAACTCAGTCCCTGTAAATGAAAAGGCAGACGTCACCAAGACACTGCAAAAGCCCTTAAACCCATTTTTGAACGCACCTGGGTTCCGCCAATACATGCCGCCTATGTAATGGCCCTCTGGCTCGCCAGCTATGTTGATCACAATGGCCAAGAGTCTGTGTGATTGTTAGCGAGGGATCTCGACGGTGACGAAGGGCAACCGACATGAAGCCAACAATGGCGGTGATTTTGATGATGGAAAAGATAAATTCAGCTTCTCCGTACGTCTTGACGCCGAATAGGTTGATAGCGACTATAGTGAGTAGAAAGATGGAGACGAAGACGGATCTGCTAATGGCTTCATTCCAATATCCTATTGTAAAAGCACCGGCAATTATCTCCAAAGGCAATACGAACAGCCATTGCAAGCAATAACTACACATCACACTGTCAGTACTTGTTGGAAAGGCGGATATTGTGACTCACTTCCAACCCATAGCAAACCCCCATGATGGATCTAGAAATCTCGTTGAAAACGCTGAGAAGGAACCAGCTATTGGAAATGCCACACACAGCTCGCCTAAAGATTGCATTGTGCAATACTGCATGCCTCCGATGAGGATATATGATAGTAAAAGGCTGGCTGGACCACCTCTGTATAATGAGGCGCCTGAAGCGACGAATAAACCAGTTCCTGGGCTTAAGTTAGCCGACTGTTCCTCTTCATAAATAAAGCATCGAACATGGAGGATATTGAAAGAACATGAGACGAACAAGGAAGACAAGTCCAACTCAATGAATGAAAGGACTAAAGTGAACACTCACCAATAGAACCCCCAAAAGCAATCATCTGCAAATGCCTCCCTTTCAACTCCCTTGCCAGCGCAGTATTCGCCGTCTTTGCATTGGCGGCTCTCAAATCGTAGAACCTGTCGGGAGCGTCGGTAGGCTCATAACCTGGTCTTGGCTTGGCGCGTCTGAACCCATTGATCCAATTCCCCGCCCCGTATAGTATCCGAGGTTCGTGCTTTATACTGTCACTTGTTGGCAAAGAATCCAGCTCTATTTGCGCGCTGTTCATGTTTTGGATGTCGCGTTCTTTCATCGTGAGGTCTTTTTTTCTAGCTGGCGGTCAAAAATGGGAAGGCGGGGGACTCGGAAGATATGGAGATTTATGGTTTGGGAGAGAGAGCAACGAGAAATGCTGTGAGGGAGCTAGTCATGGGGATGTTGTTTGATTGAGGTTGGGGTAACGAATGACGTTGTGTGATTGAAATGATCGTGTGAGTGTAGCTGCGTAACCTGATTGCGATGCAGATTATTCATCGATTGCCGATAAGGAAGAAAAATCTCTGTTTATCGGCTTCTAGAAGGCTTCTAGAAGAATATCCCCGGGAGGCATTCAGACGGGTTTGCCACGGGGACGAACGCGGTTTTTGTTGCGGTGGCAAATGATGAGATAAGATCGACAAAAGAGGAGAATTGAGATACAAGTTGAGAGTGGAACATGGACATCTGTTTGAGATGGAGAAATCATGCAGACGACATGAGATGAGATGAGACAATGTGCATTGAAGAGGAGAAATGGTGATGTGAGACGACCCAACCACTGAAATTAGTGTAATACCCCGTGCAGTAGTCTGGGTGACAGAAAGTGGAGGAAGTCAGCGGGGCGTTTCAACGGGCGACGACATCAGCAACTTGGCTTCAAGGACAAGATCAAGACTTTTTATCATCTCCTCGACACTTACCAACGCTAATAAAGCTATTAGATGCCCTGCAATGGTTACATTCCATTTCCCAACTATCAATCATGAACTCTAACCCCCAAAACCATCCCGTTCTGCCCATGGGGAGCAAAACCATTTCTTATCCACTCTGGGTCTGGGGTCGACCTGGTCCCTGAAGCTATCGCGGTGGGTTCACAGTTGCTGTTACGTACATGAATTAGGTTAACATCACTAGACCGTGGGGAAATCGTCTCATGTTTGACAAAATAAAGTTCGTGATTATCGTGGTATCCTAGAATAACATGCATACAAACAAGGTATAATCCATGCTTAATTCAATCGCAAATTTCAATTATTCGTCTGCGCTCGCTGCACCTCTCTGACATCCCCAGCAATAACCGCTGTTGGGGGTTGTCGGTATGCAAAACCATCGCGCGGTATCTCCATCGACTCGTTGAAGTGCTCGCGTGTTATAAGTGAATCATGACTCTGCGTCGGACTCACAGGCCGTTCACCAGAGGCTTTCGAGATGGAATCGTCGTGTTTGGCCCAGATCCCTTCCGTCGTTCTCACAGGGACTTCGTCTTCCTCCCATTGACTCTGTCCAGCGGTGCGAGTGAGTCTCGTACCCTGTGACTGCGATCTCGAGTTGGAGTATCCGTCGTAACTGGCCGAGTCCTTGTACTTCTTTCGCTTCACGCCGCTGTCGCGCAAGAATGATCCCAACGCAACGATGTTGCCGACGGCAGTCGCAGCGAGAATCTCGATGGACGCCCACATTGTGCGAACTACCTGACTACCGCCCGCTTGTAGAATTCGCGGGATACGGTACAGAGTAATGCCAACAGTCAATAATCCGAAACCGAAAAGCATGATGAGGAGAACCTTGCGCTTGGTCGGAATTTGTGTCGACAGGATAATAGGAATGGGAAAAGCAATAAGAAGAAGATCGGTTAGGGCGTTGCACGAGCCCATTGTGAGCATCTGCACAAACGCTTGACGGCATTGAGGTCCAGGATCGGGTGTGACCTGCCAGTAGTGAGGGAACGGTTGACACTCGGCGAGATCACTGACGAGGACGGCAAGAAAGGTGGCAGCGAGGGTGCCGCGAATAATGTGAATCATTATACGATGTGACCTTCGTCTTGTCGCACCAGCAAGACGCTCGAAGAATTCGAGAGTGGTAAGTTTGAGAATCCAAAGCCTGGTCTTTGTTAGCAACACAATCCACGATATCAATAAGTTATCACATACACAGAAGCGTAGAATACTCTACTGGCCATGACAAATCGACTTCCCATAACCCTCTTTTCGATATCCTCATCACTCAAGTCTAGGCCATCCAGATTCACGTTATTCGTACCGTTTTTCAGCACAAAATGAACACACACAGCTCGTAGAACGAGTGGCACGAGCGCTGCGGCAACAATCTTGTCCTCCTTGAGTAACTTTTCGACGCGCACATATCTACCAGCCATCCGAGTCAGGATGATGGCCATGCAAAAGGCTGTGATCCACCATGAGACAAGCAGAGTTGGCTTGTCTTGATCAAAGCTCCGGAGATCCGGAGCGTCCGAGTAGAGCGACATGGCGAAGAGGTCGAGGGCGATACGCCCGGTGACAAATTACTGATGAGCCAGTTTGGGTGGATTAGGTTGATGCAAGTATAAAATCACCGATTGTTGGTATGTTGGAGAAAAAGCAAAGAGCGTAGCAAGGCGGGGAAAAGCAAATAATTAGAAAACATCAGGGTTCCTGCATTTGAGGGACGGGATGCGGGACATAAATGAATCCTCAGCAGATCCGAGAGCTAACAGAACAGAGCAAGGGGTCAGGTAAAAGAGACCCTGGTCAAATCGGGTCCAGACAAATGGTGTCACCGAAGCAGGACAAGACAAGACGTTAGCTGTGTTGGATGGTCAGCGAAAGCGGCGCAGCTCAGCCGCCACTGGTGATGGCGCACGTCAATGGCCAGCCGTTCACTAAAAAGAGCCGAGTCTAGCTAGTGCCAGGGGCACGCCACCCATTCATTCCTCCTGTCGCCTGTAAGCAATAAAATGAGGTTTTGGCGATTGGAGGAACAGGATCAATAGGACTGTACTGGTTGCGGTCGGTTATGCCCAGTAGTTACTGTCTATCCATCAATCTGAGGGAACCTCACTGTCCAGACCCAGATGAACAAGACCCACCCCCATTACCAATGGCCTGGACATTGTTATCCATGTCGCGATCGTATCATGAAAATGTGTGAAATCGGTATCGTTACATTGGGGGAGGGTTGACAGCCAGGGGTGGCATATATCGTACCCGTACCGCATGGTGTTTTACTCTTGGCTGTCGAGCTAACTCGATTCTGAACAAGCTGCATGTTGCGAAGTCGGCGTAAAAAGATAGCGTTCTAAAGCGCGGAAAAAGAGTTGTCGTGGGTCGGTGTCTTGGCCTGTTGAAGAAGTTGCATAGAGTGTGGCGTCAAGGATCAATTATCAGAAGTGGTGTCATGTATATTAATTAATACTAGAATTGTTTAATGTTACGAAAGATTGTGTTCAATAAAGGAGGGAAAGGGAGGGAAATACGGATAACGATTGGCGAATGTGGATTGTCAAGGAAGATGATCGCTATAATTTGACTGATAAGACGCAAGACATGGGCCAATAATAGAGGCCATCACCTCTACAAGATTGTCCTCTCGCAGGATTGGGCCCCTTGTCATCCAATAAGTTATCTTTTCACCGAAAGGATGGCTACAGTGGCTGGTTCGCACGTGGAAATGGCCCCTAATCACAAGCTGACGATCCAGTCCCGTCGCTAGTCCGAGGGAAGGATTCTTTTGCGATGCGCTGCGCTTCTCACATGTCGTTTGTCTGCAGTCTGCCCAAGCTCTCGTATCAATTCTCGTTTCTCGCTTGTCAATTCAAGTCTGGGGAAATAAACGTTGTCAAGTGTCGTGCACTCTGGGGAAAGAAATGTCGCCCTGTAAGGCCAGCCAAAGAAAGTTGATGTCGTTACATAAAGGAGACGTAACAGTTTGCGATGGGCATTTGGTGGCAACGGGCACTGTCTCTTTTTTTCCCTCACCGGTCTTGCCCTAGTCCTACACTTAAAATTGGCTGGTCTTATTGGTGCATCAATATCCCTGCTGTAGTGATGGGTCTTTGGTCTGACAGTGACAGTGACAGACAGGCAGTCAGTGATTCCCTGGGTCTGATCTCGGCTCCTTTCCACCGTAAACTCAATTACCCGATGTTCTCTTCCTGCCCGAATTAATCTAGGCTAGGATTTGACTTTGATCCTTCTTCTAGACCAGCCTCGGGACGATACATGCCTTTCCAACCAAAACAGCCTCATTCCACCCACACGAGATTAGGTCAGTAGCAAAATGTGGACTGCCACGTTTCTGGGCCGTTCTATCCAAGCTAGGCTTGATCAAGCCATGTCCCAGCGCAACTTGAGGTAGCATTCAACTCTTCAATTCCGCATTCTACTCTGTCATAGTCCCCGTACCAATATATATCAGCTGAACGCGAACCCCTAGCTATCCATAAAACAGTATCCAACTCGCGTCTCCGCATGAAACAGCCCTCCTATTATTATCTCCAGCTCCCTCATCGACGTTGTGTCCGGATACCATTCCACTGGGTCCCGGGTCTAGCGTCGGCTATCCAGCCATTAGCTCCCCTGAAGCGGTAGATCCTCCGGATTGGCGTCGTCTGAAAGGTTCTCAACGAGACATGTTTGCGAATCAAGTTTCCACTATTGATCATTAGCGAGTCCGACAACGGGCGTCGTTGCTTTATCAGATTACCTGTGTCAATTGAATCTTGGCCGGAAATAGCTGCTTGTCCGCCAGTCGGCACGGACTCATCAATATCTATGCAGGGTAACCGCTGTTGGCCTGGATGACTGGTGCTATGTACGCGCAACATATATCTTGAGAAATGAGACGATTCCAGAAAGGAGCTACTCAATCAATAGTTTTCGGATAGTTTACTAATGAGGAAAAAAGGTCGTGCCATGACGGTGGTGGCTCATGATATGTTATCTTAACCATCGACATCAGGTCACTCCCCACAACAGAGGTCAAGGAATAGAACTCGCAATAATTGAAAGATACTCCAGTCTTATGACAAACCATTTTAAAATAGGCAAATGCAGTAGCTTGATGATATTAAAGTCTCCTAGAAGAGCAAAAATGAAGGGGAAAAAAACATACAACAGTGAGGATTCCCCAGTCGTCACCGACCTGAGTACTAATTCACCGCTTCTCGGCTTGACTATGGGAGAGCGAACGGGATCCCGTATTCTCCAAGAGCTATGGTCGTATGTGATAGATGTAGGCGTTGATTCAACATATAGATGAGAAAGACAAGGACTCTAGCACTGTTGCAACGTCAGGACTGCGCTTTATAAAGTTGTCAAGAATGACCGAGGCTTCAGGAGGAAGATTTTGCCACTATGTTAATGACCGGGCAGTATCTTCTTTATCAGTTACCCGCATGATAAAGTTCATTGTGCTTGGAAGCTGCTCTGTCACATATTTGTTACTTATCAGGGAAGTTCAATACTTGCCGTGATACTGACATATGCTCTCCAATCACCTTTGTAACCTGGTTGAAAGATGGGGTGTTAACTTGTCTAGTTCTGCCACAATCCAGAGACTATGGAGTAATTGCTTGCATGAACTGTGTGCATGAACTACGTGCTGGCAGATCTGCTGCTGGCCCAAGTTGAGGCAAGCAGATCTGAGCTGGAATATTCACCATGAGTGAGAAATCTTGATTAAGCTTTGGAAAATGACTTGATAAAAGTTAGGTCAGTCACTCATGTCTATGTTGCCGGCAAACATCGTTTGGTAAAGTTTGCATGAAGAAACCTTGTGTAAAAATTGCCCCAAGTATAAAAAGGGAGGTAGGCCCCCCACCTGTCAAGTGTGAGTCTCAAATATTCTCATATCTTTTCAACAGGGTGCTCTGAATGTCTTTGGAGGTTTCATTATTGACTCGTACTGGGGGTTTATGGGAACTGGGGGGATCTTCATACTCTGTATGAATGACACTTGAAGAACCGTGATGATACTGTTTTTCCTTTGCATCCTTTATGCTTCCGCGTTTATGGGTGCAAATGGGAAATGGGTTCAGTCTGAGTTCGACTACGCAAAGGATCAAGCTTGATCAAGAGCCTACGAAAGACCCGAGTCACTCTTTTCAAAGAGCTTCAAAGTTGGAGTGCCCTAGTCTCTGCTAATGCTTTTATGTGCAAATACTCTTCTTTTCTTTTTGTTACACGAAATCACATACATCTTATCCATAAATTCCTTTGGAGCTTCTAGCGAAACATCGAGTCGAATTGTTATGGCTGTAACCCATGGTACCCTGATTGCAAGAGCCATCTACTGATACGTTGCAATCATCGCGTCAAGTCTTGATATAAGTTTTATACCTTACAGTGCACCTTGAAGAACCGCGTGAATAATTCGAGCGAGAGCTAGGCATTTTTCCTCCTCAAACTTCCTTCCAACAATCTGGATACCAACAGGTGCTCCGTCGTAAATAGCCGGGTCATCTATACAAGTCGTGAGTATGTAGAATAAGGAATAGCCAGAGAGATTTTATCGTAGGTCAAAACTTACAGGCTTTCCAGTTCTTGGTGTCCAAATCACTCAAGGGCTTGTAGGAGTCGTCAAAAACGTCAACGCTCGCATCAGCTCGGATGGTTGGAATGACGACAACCGAATAGTTGGTCACATTCATCGAATCGGTGTACGCTATGATTCTGGTCAATAACAAATTTTCTAGCAGTAACATGGAGTATTTACCTCCGTGATAGAAATTTCTGGGGATAACAGCTGCATGCGGCGCAACAGGCATCAAAACGGCATCCACGATTTGGCCTACAAGATCAGCCTCTGACTGGATATCATCAAAGACGTTATCTTACCATCTGATTCTTCGGTGGAATTCCAGTAATCCGAGTACTCTCGCTCATACTGGAGGCCCTTCAAGGTCAGATCTTGGTATTTGAGTAGCTCTGTGGGGGTTTTGAGCTTGAAGCCGTCTTCAAGGTCTGGTATCAGAGGTTCACCCGATCGGTCTAGGTGACTGTGTACGTCGTGTGCACCGTCTGCACTAAAGAAGCCGCCCTGCAAACAGCATATGTAAGTATGCGCATATGTCTTTGCGAACACGGAGATGAGCTTACGATTAAGGTTGTGGCTCTTTCTTGTGATGGAGGCTCCCAGTCTACCACCTGTGGTATGTCAGCGACAGACCCACTGGATCAATCATGTTCACCCACCTTGTGTCCAGCCTTTTTCAATGCTTCAGCGACAACCCGAAGTCCACGAAGGACAGGAGGATGAGGCCCAACCATGCCGTCGGACCAAAGAACGCCCATCTTCAAGGGCCTCTCGCCTGACTTAGCATTACCCTTGGAGTCGGCCCTTGATAGATATGAGTCCATCATTTCCTTTCTAAAAGGGATCGGTAAGACGGCTGGATCCCGAAGCCACGGCTCTGTACCGAGAACAGACTTGAACACGATCTCAAGCGCATCAATGGAAGTACCCATGAATCCAAGCGAGGACCGGTACGTATCCTGTCCAGGGTTCGTGTTCGCAGCATCGCGGTAAGAAAGTCGGTTCGAGGTCGGCTTGATGGAATAGATGCCGCAGAAACCAGCCGGTATGCGCAATGATCCACCAATATCCGTGCCAACGCCAACAGAGCTCCCTCCCAAAGCCATCAACGAAGCCTCTCCTCCCGATGAACCTCCGCAGGACAAGTTTTGGTTGTTAGGGTTCAAGGTCTCACCAATGATGTTATTCTTAGTTTCCCCGAATAGTAGCGTTTGGGGTAGACTTGTCTTGCAATATAGCACCGCTCCTAGGGACAACAGCTCAGTGACGATCTGGCTTTCAACCTTGTGGGTCTTGTCCGAGTCCGATACTCCAAGGTTGCCGCCAATCCAACCGACGTATCCCATCGTGGTATCGACATCCTTGACGTGGAATTGGTCTTTGAGACTGATGGGAAGCCCGTGAAGTGGTCCAAATGGCTTGTTATGTTTCCCGAAGTAGTCGTCTAGATACTTGGCGCGCTCCAGTGCTTGATCGAAGAAGACTTCGTGCAGGCAGTTGTTCTAAACCTAAAAGTTAGCAATAGTAACACTGAAAGGGATGGATAAATCTCACAATTTGATGCGCGACGGCGGCCCTTTTGCAGAACGCTGAGGCGACCTGAACCGCCGACAACTTCCCTTCCCCTAGAGCCTTCAAAATGGGTGCACTTGTCATCGAAGTGACGGATACATCTCCTTCGTCCAGAAACTGTTGAATGAAAGGGCCAGTGATGACACGTTGTTGTCGAGCGCGTTCAAGGTCTTTTGTGGACAATCTCCATTCCGGACGAATCTTGTCCAGAATTTCGGCGCGCTTGGCAGCGGCTCGGCTTTCCCAAGAGCTAGTTCCCATTGCAGAAAATCGACAGATGTTTGTTCTTAAAACTTTTGTGATTTTTTGCATTTACGGACGGTATACATTCGATGTGTTGATGTAAAACGTGCAAGAATTGAACAGGCTGTGAATGAATGACGACGACATCTGCCATTTTGTGAAACATGAGACATGTGACCTTGAAGTTGTTTTGGTAGACAGGAAGACATAATTGACGATTAAAAGAAGAAACTGATCTACGCTGGACAAAATATGTGGCATCTTTTGTGTCGGGGTTCTTGCAGAATGATTTCCAGCCCCAACGACTTTTGGGAACTTCTCTTCGGCCCTCTCTTCCCTCTGCGAAAAGACACCAGAGATGTAATGAGCTGTCAGCGCTGCCTGGTAGACGGCATGACATAATTGGCCGTTGCCTTGTCCTGTCACCTTGTCGAGTTGATATCGGATAATCGCATTTTCGCCCATCTCACTCACGCACGCAACCCTCCATGCATCCGAACACTGCAGGTGTTATTCAGCACACCAACTCTTTACGGCAGTTAGATACTAGGTCCTGGCAATTCTTGGCTTACATTAGTGTCGGACAATTAGTTACAGATATGGCGTCTCGATATAAGTTTATACCACCCCTGTCAATAACATCACAGCCCTGTGAAGCCTTGTATGGTTCTGCCGCTCAAGGGAGAAGGTCGCGTGGGATAAGAATAGTCCCTAAAGGGATTCGTATCCATGTCCCAGGGTATCAAACACATCAACTTCCAAGCTTTATGTCACCAAAACAAGCATCCTAAGAAGTCTACTCCATGTAGCTCAAGCTAGCCTACTAATTTCGTCTCCTGTATCTCCAGCGGCCGACTTTTCTGGTGCCCACTAGCCATGAGACTCGCACATCAACGCGCGCTCTTTAGGTCATACAGGGTTAGTCCATCATCTAGACTGCGGCTCGGTGCTTGGGCTCCATTACACGAATTCTCTGACAGTCTTTACGGACATAGGAGAGATAAAGATGAGTGGTTAAGAGGTTAGTGGACAGCAGAAACGCTAGCCCCTAATCCTGAGGGTACAGAAATTAACAGTCCAAGGAGTCTACTCTGAGCAGCGTAAACTGACCTACTTGTTTCGTCTCCTTGGCTTTCAGCGGCCAATCATTCTAATCCCCCGATGCCAACTCATAGGCCCTTTTCCGCTCTAGTAGTTGCGATATCTTCCAATCAAAGGCACAGGGATCCATACAATATCGCTAGTGTTAACAGCTCACCTACGTTACATCGTAGGCGACTCCGAGCTGTCAGTTCATACGTGGGCGATGGGTGAAAACATATTGCTAGATGTGTGGATCAATTCACACGTCGGAGGAACCACATCATGTGTTTGCCACAGTGAGGAACATATCCCAGTTCCCTTTGCCTACTTCTCTGTCTGTCTTTGCAGCTTTTGCCAGAAAGGCAATTGCAATAAGCAAACACCAACGACAAGTACTTGACATACATCAATTGATATTTGCGCCACTGCTTCTATCCAACCAACTTACGTCCATCATGGCCGCGCGTCGTGTAGTACTGTTTGGCGGTCAAGGATCCCGCTCAATTTTCTCATCCAGTACTACCGGTACTGCAGAACAAGACGCTCAGTCTAGCACAGCAGGTATCATATTGCTTTCCAAATGTCATGTTGCATTTTTGCGAGAGATATCAAGCTTAGATGTCGAATCTCGTCTGATACTGGCCATCGATCCTGTCTCATTCGCAACACCTGGTCATCTACTACAAACTACAGAGAAACATCACACACACCCAGTTTTACAAGCAACTACCATTTATCTCTGTCAGATATTGAGATATTTGTCAGATACACTGCAACAAAATGACACATTTGACCAGTGTTTCGAAAGAATCGAAGCAACAGCTGGATTTTCTTCAGGCATAATTCCAGCTGCAGTTGTTGCCTGTTCGTCAACAATAGATGAGTTCGTCGTGTGTGCTGTTGAGGGTTTTCGCCTCGCATTTTGGGTTGCATATTACAGCTTTCGCTGGTCTCTGTTACTCGCAGAGCAAAATAGACATGACACGAGCCAGGATGCTACAATGTCACTTGCAACTCGAGGCGTGTCCAGAGCACAGGTTGAACAAGTACTATACAAACTCAAAACTGAACGTGGCTTGCAGCGGATGGCAATATCATCCATAGCAATTTCTGGCTCAGTGTCCATCTCCGGACCCCAGGCTGAACTGATCATTTTGCAAGAGGAACTACAAAGTTTGCGTTATGTAACAACAACATTTGCTTATGTCCATGGGTGGTACCATGGTGGAAAACAACTCGAGCCTGTCGTCAGACAAGTCGAAGAGACTATCAACCGCCGATGTATTTGTTTTCCGTCCTGCGATGGATCCTCAAAGCCAATCTACTCCACATTGGACGGTACCGTACTCGACCTATTCGGAGGCTCATCAAACAAACCGCTATCGTCGCTGACCCGCCACCTTTTGATCCATTGCGTTAACTGGCGTGATACAAGCAGAGCCATAGTTGCAGATATCCGAGAGATTCTGCGACTTACACCTACTGCGGTCGATATTCTATCTTTTGGTCCCGCCTCGTCGTCGATCTTTCCAACAATCGACTCACAGAATCCTAGAATCAACCTCGTCGACATGTCATCGTTCAAGTCAGAAGAGGGTCCTACGGCACAGCATTCGGTTCGGCCCAATGATATCGCCATCGTTGGAATGAGCGTGAACCTTCCCAGGGGCCAAGATACCGCTCAATTGTGGGAGACGCTGTCTTCCGGACTAAATGCAGTGCAAGAGATCCCAGACAGCAGATTCGAGCTTTCTGACTACTACACAAGCGAGAAGGACGAGCCAAGATCGATGGCTACTAGACATGGAGCATTTCTGGATGATCCTTTTAGGTAAGCTTCATGACGATAACTTTGCATAACTGGTTACTAATGTTACTACAGCTTTGACAATGCCTTTTTCAACATCTCACCGCGCGAAGCAAAGTCAATGGACCCACAACAGAGGATACTTCTCCATGCTGCACAGGAGGCACTTGAAGACGCTGGGTATGTGGCGGACTCGACGCCTTCATCTCAGAGGGTCACTACCGGTTGCTACGTCGGATTGGCCACCGGTGACTATACCGATAACCTGAGCGATGATATCGACACATTCTATCCATCGGGCACTCTGAGAGCATTCCATAGTGGCAGGATATCGTATTTCCACCAACTTAGTGGTCCATCCATTGTGACCGACACAGCATGCTCCTCTTCAACGGTTTCTATCTATCAGGCCTGCCGAGCCATACAAAATGGAGACTGCACGACAGCCATTGCTGGTGGTGTCAACGTCATCACGAGCCCAGATGTAAGTAAAACAAAAAACACTATAGCATTGTCACTGACGCTCTCACTAACAGATGTACCTTGGTCTGTCCCGAGGACATTTCTTGAGTCCAACTGGGAACTGCAAACCATTCGATGCAAGTGCCGACGGTTATTGTCGAGCCGAGGGCTGTGTACTTTTCGTCCTCAAACGTCTGTCGGACGCAGTCGCAGAAGGCGATCGCATTCATGGAGTCATCAGAAACGCCCAAATTAACCAAAGCGGCAACTCATCCTCTATCACACATCCCCACAGCCCGACACAAATAGATCTTCTGACGAGACTGTTGAAGCAGGCCGATGTTGATCCTGCATCCATTAGCGTTGTCGAAGCACATGGGACCGGCACGCAAGCTGGTGATGTTCGAGAGATTGAGACATTAAAGCTCGTTTTCGGCCAGTATCACTCAGCGAATAATCCGCTGGTAGTGAGTTCTATCAAGGGAAATGTCGGACACTGCGAGGCAGCTTCGGGTGCAGCTGGTCTAGCGAAACTGTTGCTTATGCTGAGGAATGACGAGATTCCAAGACAAGCTGGACTACAGAACATGAACCCAGCTCTGGGAGACCTTCAAAGTTCTGGATTAGTGGTTCCAAGACAGAATATGCCCTGGAATCGATCTCAAAGTGTACCTAGACGAGCTGTCCTCAATAACTTTGGGGCTGCTGGGTCTAATGCATCGCTTCTTCTCGAAGAGTGGCTCGGGTCCTCAGTGAAGAACAAGGAGAAGAATGAGGAAGACAAGCGTTCTTCGTATGTTTTTTCCCTTTCTGCAAAGTCAAGCAAGGCTTTGCAGCTGTACGTGGACCGACAGATCGAGACGCTGAAGAACAACATGAGGCCTGGCACATCATTGGAGGATATCTGCTATACTGCGACTGCTCGTCGCCAGCAATTCGACCATCGAATCTCTGTTACGTGCAGATCCAGGCTTGAGTTGATAGACAAGCTAGAGCAGCATCGATCGACGGTATCAACGCCCGCCCAGAAGATCTCTTCGACAGTTTTCGTTTTCACAGGGCAGGGCAGCATCTACAGTGGTATGGGTCGTGAACTGATGTCTACGTACCCTCCTTTCCGGGACATCATCAGGACATGCGACCGTATCGTTCAGGGACTGGGTCACGGATGTCCGAGCATTTTGAACTACATACTTCCCGGGACCGAAGATAGGTTGGCCTCGATGTCCCACGTTGAACATCTCATGGTTTCTCAGTGCGCCTGTGTTGCGCTGGAGTATGCCCTAGCCAAGACATTCATCTCTTGGGGTATCAAGCCCGACTATGTCATGGGCCACAGGTGAGTGAGATGCATAACGGATTTCTAGGAATTTATTGACTAACCGGCATTGCTCACACAGTCTTGGAGAGTACACTGCGCTATCCATCTCGGGTGTCTTGACAATAGACGACACATTTCGCCTCGTTGCGACACGAGCAAAGATGATGGGCGAGCACTGTGCCATAAACACATCAGGCATGCTTGCTTGTCACTTGAGCTCTGGCGAAATACAATCTATCATTTCAGAAGATCCATCTTTCTGCCAGCTAAGCATCGCGTGTCTCAATGGGCCCCAAGATTGCGTTGTTGGCGGTCCGCTCACCCAGCTCGAGGCGCTCCGAACACGATGCAAAACTGGCAACATCAAGTGCAAACTGATAGATGTCCCCTATGCTTTCCACACGTCAGCCATGGATCCAGTGGCAGGTCTTCTTTCTTCACTAGGGCGATCTGTTGAATTCCAGAACGCTAAGATTCCTGTCATCTCCAATGTCGATGGACAACTGTTCTGTAAGGACATGACAGCGAACTACATCGCAAACCACACACGTCGACCAGTTCGATTCCACGAAGGTATCATGAATCTTCAAGATCTTATGGGTCAAAACTCGCTAGATGACTCTCTTTTCATCGAGATTGGTCCGCAGCCTGCGATGCTGCCTATGTTGCGAGACTCGATCGCCTCTGCCTCTTGTACATATCTCAGCACTTTGCAAAAGGGACGGGAGGCTTGGGCATCCCTTTCTGAGACATTATCCGCAATTTCCTTGCGCAAGATGGAAATAAACTGGCGGGAGGTATTTGTTGGCACTTCGGTCCAGGTCACAGACTTGCCTGGTCATCCGTTACAAGGTACCAGATTCTCTATTCCTTTCAAGGAACCTAGAGCCGTCATCAATGATTCAAAATCTTCGGCAATTGCTTCTTCAACGGGTGGTAAAACTGGATATCGCCTTCTACCATGGGCCAGAGCGGACACCAACTTCTCGAAAGAACGCATTTTCGAGACCAACATGACGACTCTCAGCCCATTGATCAGTGGTCATGATGTTGGTGGGTCGGCTATCTGTCCTGCGTCTGTCTTTCACGAGCTAGCACTCGAGGCTGCAAAGTCAATACTGGAACCTGGAAAAGAAGACATTTTAGTGGTGAATGGAATGAAATTTTCCAGTCCGCTTGTCTTTCTTCCGTCGGCGTCCAACACTACAGTACACGTACATGTATCGAAAGAGGACATTGCTACCACAAGGACTACAAGCTTCCATGTGAAGTCCACCTCTCCCTCATCGTCAGAAGAGACTTTGCACTGTTCCGGATATGTCACTTTCCAAACACTGGACGTACAGTCAAGCCAGTGGATGAGAGACCATGCTCTGGTCACCAGACAAGCTCGACTTTTCTCTGGTGCTGGCAAGGACCTATTGAGCACATTCCGAAAGAGGGTTCTATACGAGAACATCTTCACCCGGGTTGTTCGATATTCTAAAGATTACCAAACCTTGCAATTTCTAGACGTGACTGACTCAAACCTCGAAGGCATGGGTTCGTTCAACATGCCATCTGATGCTATTGCTGAGGCAGAGACTAGCTACGTCGCCCACCCTGTCTTCACCGACACACTATTGCACGCAGCTGGATTTGTTGCCAATCTTGCGGTTGGATCGAATGAGGTTGGTATTTGCTCTGCCGTTGAGTCAATCGAGGTTGCATACCATAAGATCAACTACCAAGACACTTTCAAGATTTACTGCAGCCTTCTCGAAGTCAAGGGCGCGATTGTTGCGGATTCATTCGCCTTGGATAGCTCTGATAATATTGTGGCGGTGATGCGGGGTATGGAGTTCAAGAAACTACAGCTTTCAACTTTCCAGCAAGCTTTATTCCGCATCTCGTCCAACTCCGAGCCCGAGAGACCAGAGTACCATCATCGAGTCTCTCCCTCAACCGAGTTGCAACCCCAGACGTCTGTGGCTGCTTCTCAGCCGCTGACAATTGATACTGCAATCGAAGTACGCAAACACCAAGATGAAAAGGGAATTGCCCAGATACTCAAAGATATCATTGTCGAGGTGGGCGGGTTCACGGAACAAGATATCGACTGCACCATGTCCTTGACAAACCTGGGAATAGACTCTTTGATGCAAATCGAGATTGTCTCCAAGATCTCGCGTATGTATCCTGAGCAAGCCGGGCTCAACCACCATGCTTTATCTGAGTGCGAAACTCTGGAGGAAATGAATGATATCCTGTCATCAGTCCTTCAATCGTCTGTCAAGCAAAGATCATCTTCTCAAGCATCTTCTCAGCAGACTTCCATCATCACACCGGATCTTTCGGACTCTTCAGTCGATGGTGATAGCGCTCACGAGGCTGTGGTTCTGCCTATTGCTCTCCATACTTCTGAAGAGTCACGAATTCCTCTTTGTCTCTTCCATGATGGAAGTGGGCAAATTAGTATGTACAAACGTCTTCAAGGGCATGATCGGACTACGTTTGCCTTTTTTGATCCCAAATTCGATGGTCTCGGTAAAGACCGTTCATTTTATTCTAGTCTTGAAGATATGGCTGAGGACTATGTCTCGCGGATACTAAGCACACGCGCACTCACTTCATCACTGATCCTGAGTGGTAAGTAATGACACTTGTACTAGATGATGGACTGAGATACAATCGCTAACATATTTGTATTAGGTTGGTCGTTTGGCGGTGTTGTTGCCTTCGAGGTAGCCCGACTACTCTTTTTGCGTGGTATCGAGGTGAGAGGGCTTGTACTGATCGACTCACCGAGCCCAATCAACCACGAGCCTCTTCCTGCCCCGATCATTTCAAGCATAACAAGATCCACGGACCAGTCGGAAAGTACGAATACTCTTAAAGAGGAATTCTTATCCAACGCATCTCTCTTGGGCCGTTACAATCCTGAAAGACTTTCTCAAACCACGGGGAGGACTCTCAAGACAGTCATGTTGCAAAGCAAGGAAACACTAGATACCGAAGCTCTTTGCGGAGTCCGCTATGACTGGCTAAGTCGGCAGGATGTCAGGGATGCTGCGATTGCGGAGTGGGAAAGCTTGGTTGGTGGACCCGTTCAAGTTCTTCCAATTGCAGGGCATCATTTTGAACCATTTATAGATGACAAGGTTCGTTGAATTGAGTTTCGGATTCGCAAATATACTGACAGTGCCTACAGATCACCCAAACGTCATCACAACTTTGGCAAGCATGCCAATACATCGAACAGTCTGACGGATAAAAGCTCGGCATTGAATGAGGCACATATATATGACACGTGCACCTTTTGATACCCTCGGCCGTATCGTAATGCCTATGCAGAGTTCAAATCCTTATTACAAGAACGGGAGAACTCACCGCTCGCGATGCAGGCGCGTCATGACCTGATTCTGATGTCTACGAACGGCATTGATGTGATTTGAGGATGTGATGGGGTTCAGAATGCCTGGCGCTTAGTTATAGTTTTCGGTTGGCTGTAACGTAAGTGAGTGAGATACGTGTTTAAGAGAGGATGATTGGTTCGGATCCTGGTAGAGCAACAGGGTTGAAATAACAAACTATTTCCGTCGTGAACCTTCTGGCGTTTGCACAATCTGAGAAATACCTATCCCCTGTACTACATTCAGTACAATGCATGAACGGATCGACCTTCACTGTCACGCTGTGGCTCCGAGCTATCGCCAGTATGCTATCAATAACGGTCATGAGAAGCCAGACGGCATGCCGGCACTACCCGTATAGTTTCCTTTCTATCTAGCACACATTAGTCATTCGCTGATCGTGGGTGGTGTTTCTAGCAATGGACCCCTGGGCAGCACATCGCTCTCATGAAAAGACTCAATATCAGCAGATCAGTCTTGAGCATTACTTCTCCAGGGACGCACTTGATGCCGCGAAATAATGAAAATGCCACATGTTTGACTCGTCAGGTCAACGAAGAGCTTTCCACCATCTGCAAAGAACACCCATCCTACTTTAGCTTCTTTGCTTCACTACCTTTGCCGTCTGTCAATGATTCCATTGCTGAGATCGACTATGCTCTAGACCATCTTGGAGCATTGGGTTTTGCAGTCTTGTCGAATGCCAACGGTGTATATCTCGGTGATGATGAGCTTGATCCTGTATTTTCGCATCTAAATTCTCGCAAGGCTATATTGTTCATTCACCCTACGACATGCAACATTCTTACTGCTGCTGGACAAGTCCAAGCTGTCAAGCCCCTCGAGAAGTACCCCCGACCCATGATGGAATTCATGTTTGACGAAACACGCGCCATCGCAAATCTTTTACTCTCCGGAACAATGGCAAAATACCCAGACATAAAATTCATAATGTCTCACTGCGGCTGTGCGCTTCCTTCCATGCTTGATCGCATAGGCGCTTTTGCAACACTGATTTCAGGTGCGGAGAGCCAGACTGCCGAGTTCCAGAAGTTGCTTCGAGAGAGGTTCTACTTTGATTTGGCTGGGTTCCCTCTACCAAATGCAATCCATGGATTGCTTAGAATCTTGGGCGAAGGGGCAGAAAAGAGATTAGTGTACGGAACTGACTACCCGTTTACTCCTGAGAGGCTTGTTGTTAGTTTGGCAGATGTTATGGAAAGGGGATTTGAAGGGATTTTTGAGGAGGGACATAGAGATGATGTGTATGTAAACAATGCCGTAGATCTTTTAGGCCTCTGAGTAACCATCACATGTAATGAGACACAGTGTGTGTCCATCCAAGTTGCTCGCCTTTAGCCAATTGATCTGACTTCTCTTATCTACCCCGATCCATCTTATCTTATCTTATCACGTCTAATCTCTCTTATCGTCTGTTATCTTGTTACCCTATATTCCAACTTCTGAACAGTATCGGCGCGTCAAAAATAATTATAGCTCGTCTATTACAGTTGTCCTTTGTAGGACAACAGATATAACTATTCCTTAATTACCCATCATATTTCCTTACTGTTCGACATACACGCTGACTAGAAAGGATCGATCCAAGGCACTTGTACTTGTTTCGATGAAGCTATAAGCACAGCAAACACCAAATACCACCTTGGAAACTTGTACTAGTGACAGTAGCCAAGCGTATGATCAGCATATCAACCAGCATCAACGAGGAGTCCATTGTTTGAAATGCCAAGAGGCTATAATAAGAAAATTACAGTCAGACTCATTTGTTCTCCGCACTTTATAGGAGATAACATGAGCACCGTCGACTCCAAATTTGACGAGCCGTCACGCCGTAGATCCTGCAGATCACATATCGGCAACGATTAGCCTAAGCCGCAATTAAATTGGCCCTACGAGAGCTGGAGAGTTGCAGACGTTAACGAGGCGAGGCTGTCAGTGGCCTCCTCGTACAAAAACGCCAAGCTGAGGCAACACCAAGAAATCTGGTGCCGACTTAGCCGCCTATTGGCCCCTTCTGACGAAAGACAAGCCTTGGCCAAGTGGAGCAAGCTGACGTGGAAGCAATACAATGAACAGAAGGTTTCCTTTTCACCAAGCGGTGGAGATCAGGAGGCATTCTTTTCCTTCCATCTTTCCTTCCATCAAAAGACAGACACAGCCGCAAGTCATCAAGCTTGCTGTCAATCGTTTATCGCATGTTGTGTTGCTTCGGGTAATGTTTCGCCGGACAAGGGTTACTACTTGACTAGACTACTCCGGAACTAGAACGAGAACTAGGACAACAACTCCGTCGCCCCACAGGGATCTCATAGGCTGGAAGATGCCGTCCACGGGCCTGGAAGACACGACGACGTACAATGACAAGTATGTCGTTCTCTACGATTTCAGTGAGATAGGTACGTGAACCCTTCACTAGAAGAAGTAGGCATATATTGACAGCAATGGCGTAGATCACGATACCGCCGTCAAGGAAGTCAGAACCTTGCTCCAAGACTTGGAAGAAGTCGGTCTGCATACAGAGGTTAGAGCAGGATATGAACAGAGTCTTCTCGTCTTTGTCAGAGCTCCCCATGAGTTGCTAGGAAACTGGGTGTACAAATCAAGGCAAGTCAGCTCCCCATATCAAAAGAATTATCATTCTAACAAATACATACAGGGTCAAAGATTGGCTGTACGGAATCGTGCCAAATCACCCTGGTGGCGATAAAGAAACTGTTGTCGAGGGAGCTTTTGAAGCCGAGGACATTCTCTCCGTCTACCATATTGTCAACTGGTCAAAGGAAAATGGTGGCGCTGGAATCACACCCGAGACCGGACAGTGGGAAAATGTCAAGGCCATTTTCCCTCTGCATAACCCAAAGGTCAACCAGTCTCTTCTCAGTTATCTGAGTAGACGATTCTTTCTGACGCAAGACGATATCGACTCTATTCGGAATATCCACGGCTCAAAAGTCGCATTTTACTTTGCATTCATTCAGGCATATCTTCTATTCCTCACCTTTCCAGCCTTCACCGGAGTTGTCGCATGGCTATGGCTTCCACAATACTCTCTTGCTTACGGAATTCTGACCAGTGTTTGGTGCACTGTCTTTCTGGAGTATTGGAAGATCCAAGAGGTCGACTACAGCCTCCGATGGAACGTCAAGGGAGTTCAGCACCTGAAGGTCAATCGTCCACAGTTCAAGTGCGAGACTATATACACTGATGACACTGGACGCAAGCACTATTATTTCCCGCGCTGGAAGAAGGTTGTTCGGCAACTTGCCCAGATTCCATTTCTACTGTTTGCGTTTGCGGCTTTGGGTGTAACCATCATCGCTGTGTTTGCTATCGAGATTATGATTTCGGAGACATATGCTGGACCTTACAAGGACTACCTGGTAAGTCTTTTCGCCTTGAATGATCCGTCTTTTACTAACATGGTTAGGAATATCTCCCTACAATCCTTCTCGCCGTGTCTCTTCCGTACATCACCTCGGCCCTTGAAGACGCAGCCGAAAAGTTGACCGAATACGAAAACCACCGCACAGCCGATCATCACGAAATGTCACTCACTCAAAAATTCTTTGTTCTCAATATGTTCACAAACTACTTACCCATTTTCCTTACAGCGTTTATATACATTCCTTTTGGCGGTGATGTGGTTCCCAAACTTGAAAGCGTCCTCGTCAAAGCTTTCGCCAGCGTTGGCAAGAAATTCGTACACCAGCCATTCCATCTCGATGCAGACAGGTTGAGGAATGAAGTCATTGCGTTGACTGTTACTGGCCAGATCTCAGGATTCTTTGAGGAGAACATTGTGCCGATGCTGAAGCACAGACTATCAGGATGGTACAGAGATTACCGACGATCGCACTCCAAGGGCGACATGCTGCTTGCTGTTGTCAAGGACGAGCCCGAGGAATCAGCCTTCTTGTCGCGTGTGCGCAATGAATCCACCCTTCCCAAATACAACGTACAGGACGACATTGCCGAGATTGTGCTTCAATTTGGCTACCTCGCCCTATTCTCACCGGTCTGGCCCATTATCCCCATAGGATTCTTGATCAACAACTGGATTGAACTACGATCTGATTTCGCAAAACTCTCTCTTGAGCACCAGCGACCTGCTCCTGTACGATCTGACGGAATCGGACCTTGGATCTACTCCCTCGAAGCACTCACCTGGCTCGGCAGTATCTGCACAGCTGCCATCGTCCACCTCTTCAGCGGCAATGCAATCGGCGGCGCGCTCGGAAGCTGGGCCGCTCTTCCGGTGACTGTTTTTATCAGCGAGCACGTTCTTCTGCTGCTTCGCTCCCTCGTCCGTTTCACTCTTCAACAGATCGGCTCCGACCGCATCAGGGCGGATCACCACCAGCGCTACGCGAACCGAGTCAAGCATCTTGAGGAGATGGAAACAAAGAGGCAGACAGGTCTTGCGATACGCGAGGCCCATCGGGAGCGTCGAAAGTCGGTTCTTGTAATGGAGCGAGATCCATTCTGGACAAGGCAGGTTGAGAGCGGGGCAAGTGAGCTGGCAGGTGTCACTTTGATACAGCAGGTCAAGAAGAATGAGACCTCGGGGGACCAAGTGAAGAATGATTAAGTTTTGAGCGGGTGGTAAAGGACGAAGAGCACTGCAGACAATGATTATAGAATGTACAATACTCTATAGAACCTTTCCTATGTATGTAAGATAAATGAGTACCAAAATTATCTGAATATTTTCTACAAGACAAGAGCAATAAGCAATTTATTGCATCTCTCTATTTGCACATGTTCCCATTTCACCCTTGCCAGATGAAACGACCTTGTCAAACATTGATCCTTCATCAGCCTACTGAATACATGCTAAACAGTCAAAACCTAGACCAGCAGGTTATTGCCAATGGTGGCTGGCAAAATAATGAATTACTAAAAATGAGTGGTGACACCGCAGACAGACCGCGTCTCTGTCATATGTTGCGTGTTTCAATATTCAGATATCGTCAAGATCAGTCTCACGAGAATACTCTGAGACAGATGTGTGCACGAATTGCTCCTAATGCGCGTCCCTGGTTTGAGAACAGTTATCGTACGTTGTGCAAATCACGGCAAGGAGTCTCTGCGCAGGAGTGAGTGTTACATACGACCTGATGTTGTACATGGCTTCAGTCGTTGACGTAGGAGGAGTGTTTGATCTAATAGCACGGGTTATAAATATGCTTCTGTTGGTAGATGGACTCGATGGAGAACTCACAGTTTCTATCTTGTTCTTCATTAGACATGAAGCTTTCCATCATAACCCCGTGGGCCATTGCGGTGCCTGTTGTGTCTGCATACGTAGCACAACACCGCCTCGCACCCAGCAGTCTGGTATTTCATGGAAAACAACAAAGCAATAACCCTCGTTGTGATCTCTCACCACCGGCTGATCCATCGCGCGATGGCTTGGTAGACTCTCGTCAAGTCTTCTCTTGGGAAAAGTCCATCGCGACCATGATTGATCGTCTCCAATCGCTCGTTCGCCTCCCCACAGTTTGCTATAATGACATGGGAGATTTCGACGTGGACGAAAGATGGGAACCTTTCACTAAATTCGTTGGCGTCTTGAACAATTCCTATCCTAACATGTAAGTAGTTCGTGCGTCGGGCTCGGATTTGCAAATGCTAACGTTGATGATGTCGCAGACACGAGTACACGACTCCTGATATCGTCAACAAATTCGGCCTCGTATACACCTTCCAAGGGTCTGATAAAGATCTACAGCCCATTCTCTTGACTGCCCACCAAGACGTCGTCCCAGTAGACCAAGATACGCTTGATGAGTGGGACTATCCACCCTTCGGCGGCTATTACGATGGCCGAAACGGATATCTTTATGGTCGTGGTTCTGCAGATAACAAATCCGCCTAAAGTATATATTTTGATATAAATTGCCTAAATGCCTAGCTACTAACTGAATTTTCCCCTTCTAA
>QRAA01000024.1:0-44229 GCA_003670145.1 Fusarium subtropicale | reverse complement strand
CCACTCCGCCACTGCGCCTTATCGTTGGATGAAAGAGGTCCGGTTTTGGGATCCCAAGTACTCCGCGTCCAGGAAATAGTCTTCTCTTGGGATTGATTTTCTTACTCTTGAATCAGGGTCAATTTCGCACCGCGATCTTTTATATGTCTATATATTGTTTATTTATTGTGAGTTTCTTATATACCTGTTCAGATCACAGGAACTCTCGGATAGCTTCCCAGAAAGCCTGGGGGTTTTCAGACATGGGTAGGTGACCTGTTTGAGGTACGAGCTTCAGTTCTGCGCCCTTGTCTCCGAGAAGCCCCTTGCTCGCGTCCATGGCCTTGGGCAGAGCGCCCTTTGCATCCTCCTCTCCTGCTACAAACAGGCCGCGGACTTTGCAGCCACCCATCTTGGGCTTCAAGTCGTAATCCCAGAGGGCTGTGTTGCTATACCTGAAACCCTCGACGTCGTTAGCAGCCACCATCTCGGTCATCCACTTGACCGTCTTGGCGTTTGTGGAAGGATGGAACCACCGCTGAACGGTCTGCTCAGCAAGCTTCTTGATTCCATTGCCACCGTCCTCTTCGGCCATAAGAGTGCGGTCCTTCCAGGCTTGTGTGTTTGCGTCGCTCGATGTGGGGTTGAAGTCACAGGCGATGAACTGCTCTAGACGCTCAGGGTACTTGATGGCAAAGTTAAGAGTGGTAACGCCACCCATGGAAACACCAATGAGAGTATGCAGCTTTGTGATACGGAAAGCATCGAGCACAGTCTTGAGATCGTCGGCCACTTGGTCAATTGTGGCAGCGACGGGAGGTTGTGGTACGGCATGTCGGCCGCGGGTATCATATCGTAGGATTCGCAGGTCAGGACGCTCACGCTTCAGGATTTCCACAAAAGGATCCCACATGTGTAGAGACGTCAACAGTGAATTGCAGAATGCGATAGTGGAAGCCTTGGGATCTGGGTTGCCCTCCAGTCGGAAGGGAATATTCAGAGAGTCTGGAGTTGTGACAAATGAATTGATGGCAGCATTGGGACCAGGCACGGTTGACTGCTTGGAGTCGGGCGAGGTAAATGCAGCTGTCGATGGAAGCTTTGACAGGGAATGCAACTCTCGAGGAGCAGGTCCAAAGACATAGAAGAGCGAATACGTCCTTCGGCCCTTGGAGGCGACATATTTGTCAAAGACTTGAGTGCGCCAAGGGGTATCCATAGATGCCTTGTGTGCCTCCCCCCCTTGGCCGTTCTCCTTTGCATATTCGTGCAGCGCAAAGAAAGTCGTCTTGGACTGTCCCTCAAGATACGAAGTCTTGAAGGCGCGAGAACGCAACCACCCGGGAATCTTGGCCAACATGGGTATATGCTCCTCAACCAACCACTTTTGATATTCTTCCTCAGCGCCCTCGGTGTCCTTGAGTTCAATTGTGACCGCAGTGAGCTGGTGATCTTCAGCTTCGTCGTCACTGAGCTTCTCCAATGGCGTGAACTGATCAGACTCCTTGGTGTGGACCAAGTCCCAGAAATACCGCTTGACGTCGACTTGTCCAATTGTCTCAGCTTCTCGAGAAGATCGGTTTGCGCGGAGAGTGAGGTACGTCTCGGTTTCGAGCAGGGGCATGTCCGTCACGTCGTACGCGGCAAGGTATTCAGGCTTCTGGCCGTCGGTCGCCTTATAACGAAGACCGTTGGTGAAGATCTGAGGGATACGGAGACGCGTTGGGCCGTGCTCGTTGTTATACCACTCATGGAATTGGTCGATAGACAGCTCAGGCTTGGGCTGCATCGTGACGTAGAGGGAACCAGGAGGAGACATGATGGCTGATGATGCGAAATTGGTAGCTTGGATTGTAGAAAGAAGCTCAATGAGTAGTATTTTAATTGTTTTAAAGCGGCCTCATAGCCTCCGGAAGAACGATTTACATGATGGCAGGTGGAGCGAGAATCGGCCGCAAACGCGAAAGTGATCCGGCTCGGCAAATGGAATCGGGAACGTAGAAATGCGGGAGTTGGTGTAAACATTTACCCCGCCACTGACCAAAGCTCACCTGAACGTCACCGAGATCCCAGGGTCCACACCGAGACCAGGTGTGGTGATGGTGGGGAAGGAGCGACCTCAGAAATCCAGGGTCTTGATGACAGGTGCTAGTAAATGAACTGATACAGTGCATACACTGTAAGAATAGCACGAAACTATGCCAAAACTACCAAAAATCACAGTGCGCAGTAAGATTCCCACAGTGCTGCAATTGGCAGTGGAAGTGCAGGTTTAAGTGGTAATTACATGCGAGGCAGGCAGGGCGTCTGTGATTCAACTTCAAGCAGGTGCTTCCCCTCTGCTTCTATCTTACTCCGCAACATCTCCTGCCCGGATGTGAAACGATATTTTTCGCAACCGCACATACCCGGTCACCTCACCTCAGCGGCCGGCCTCCCGCATGAAGCTCTACTGCATTCAACAAACCGTACATAACGAAATATCACTGCCACGAATCTTCCTTCTCGGCTGGCCATAGTAGGAATAGATCGCCAAAATCATCGCTTCTAGGTCGACCATCAAGCGAAACGTGTGATACAACGACATAGGCCATGTGAGACCAGAAGCGACATCCAGCCATGTCACTTGAACTAACTGATCCTAGATCTCTGTCACATCACTCCAATTTTGCAATCGTATATACTCTCTGATCGCCTGCTGAAGGTGGGCGTACCGAATTTCTCGAGGCCTTCAGTCGTTCCCTGCCTTAACGATGGAAGTCATCTGCCGAAATGTCCCTCTGGACTTATCAGAGGATAACTTCAGGCGGGAACTCTTTCCCTTCATGAAAGCCCTCAACATCTCGGACTTCTACTGCGAAAAGCCCAAACGTAGAAATCGAGCATGGATCAAATTCCTCAGCGCCCAAGATGGTAGTGCGTTTCTCGCCCGGCATGGCAAGCAAAGACGTTATGACAGCCACGGCAAAGAAAACATCGACCCCAGTAATCCGCTCAACTCCAACTTCACAGGTAGTCACCTATTTAGGTCCCTTCCCAGAGACGTGGCGCGTCTTCACATTCTCAAGACCGCCGTATTCGTGGAGCAAAGTAAAAAGCCTGTGGACAAACATGCCATTGCACACCTCAAACATGAACGCGAAAAGAAGAAACAATCGCCTACCACTGCAAACAACAAAGGTCGCCACGCCCCAGACAAGGCTTTCAAAATTGCTGGCATCAGCTGTGGTGGCAATACCTTCTGTGGTCCAAACGAGGTAATCACATTCGTTGACCACCAGAAAGTATTATTTCGTCCCGAAGGCGTCACTGCAAAGTTCACACCTCAGTGGCTCACGATCCAGGTTGATCGTGCAAGTCGGATGGACTTTCATAAAGAGACTATCAAGGATCTTATTGCTACCCGCAGCGACAGGTCCGTCACTTTAGTCTTGACAGAACCGCCAAAGATGTACACATATCGCCAGCCCTTATTCGAGCGATCAACGCAGGAATGGAGCCGAGTTCATGGTCTAAATGTTTGGGGCTTACCTCATGAGTGCTCGTCGTCTTGCCTGGTCTATCGTATCTATTTCTATGATACCCCCTCATTTGATGAAGTCTTGGGATCACTGAAGAACAAGGACATTCTAGCCATTACCAATCACGACCTGCCATCCGTCAAATGGAATGAATTGGGAGCAGAGAGCAATCATATCATTGGACGACAAACACTTGTAGAGAAGTCTAAGAGTCTTCTCACCTCCGGCAGGGTTCACTTCGCTCTCCTGTTCCAGGTTCAGGCTCTCGTCTGGAACAACTTCATCAACCCAGCCAGCGGTATCAGGCTTCTCAACTTGTTGGATCGTGTCATAGAGGACCACAAAAAGCATAAAGTCGCAGTCCCTGTGACGACAGACGCTATGAAGAAACTTTTCCAGACAATTCCTTACCCTTGTCCTGGCACTGAACCCGAAGCGCTAGACGTGGTAAGTATCATGGAAAACATCATGAAAGCTGAATATGAAGCTCGCAAAGATGACCCTGAAAGAGACCGAATTTATGGAGGCAAGTTGCCACCGAACCAAATTTGGGTCTTTAAAGCTCTGATTACACCTACACGATTGCTTCTCGAAGGACCAGAAGCGGAGAGTAAGAACAGAGTACTGCGAAAGTATGCCGACTACAACGATTACTTCCTTCGTGTCATGTTTTGCGAAGAAGATGGCCAGGATTTGAGATTTCATCCTAAAGTGGACAACGAGCCAATCTACTCTCACTTTCGACGCATGATGGATGACGGCATCAAAATCGCGGGACGGAAGTTTGACTTTCTCGGCTTCTCTCATTCGTCCCTCCGATCACACTCTGCCTGGTTCTCAGCACCGTTTATCGACAAAGACTTTCAATTGCAGAGCCCGAAAGTCATCCTACAGGCTCTTGGAGACTTCAGAGACATCAGAGTCCCAGCAAAATGTGCAGCACGTATTGGCCAAGCCTTCTCGGAGACACCGTACGCAGTGCCCATTTTCGAAAACAACATCGTCCCGCACTATATCCCCGACGTCAAGTCTGAGGATGAATCTCGCGTCTTCAGTGATGGAGTCGGGACAATCTCACAGGAAGCGCTGGAGGAAATCTGGCCACATCTTTCCATGAATTCTGCGGCGCCGACTTGTCTTCAAATTCGATGGGGCGGTTGCAAGGGTATGCTTTCCCTGGACACCAGGCTTGAGGGCAAGGTGTTCTGCATTCGACAGGAGTCCATGATGAAGTTTAAAAGCGAAGATATTGGGGAGCTCGGCATTTGTGATACTGCATCCAAACCACTGCGACTCGTTCTTAATCGTCAAATGATCAAAATCCTTGAAGACATGGGAACCAGTGATGGATGGTTCTTCAACCTCCAGAACAACGCACTTGACATTCTCCGCAATGTCACAGCTGACGCAACCAACACGAGCTCCTTTCTTGAACATCATGCCATAGGTATCAACATGGGTCTTCCCAAGCTGGTCAAGCAACTGGAGAAGATGGATATCGACTATCGCCGCGACAAGTTTCTTAAGGCGGCCGTCGAACATGTTGTCCTGCGAGAGCTTCGTTTGCTAAAGCACAAGGCTCGAATTCCTGTTGATAACGGAGTAACGCTTTTTGGTATCATGGACGAGACGGGGTTCCTCAAGGAGGGCGAAGTCTATGTCACATACGACAAGACTTACGGTAGAAGTAACGGCAGGGGCATCAAGTCTACCTTGACGGACGGCAAGGTCATTGTCACTCGCTCACCAGCTCTTCATCCCGGAGATATCCAGATTGCGAAGCAAGTAACTCCACCGCCAGGCCACGCCTTGAGAAGTCTTCAGAACTGCATTGTTTTCAGCCAGAAGGGGAAGCGTGACTTACCAAGCATGTTGAGTGGAGGAGACCTTGATGGAGACATCTACAACATCATATGGGATCCCGAAGCAATGCCATCGCGGGTTTTTAGACCAGCAGACTATCCAAGAGTTACCCCTAAGCCTCTGGATCGTCAAGTCGAACCTAAGGACATTGCCGACTTTTTCATCAACTTTATGCGGACTGATATTTTAGGGGTGATTGCGACTAGGCATGTCATCTTGGCTGATTATCATGATTTGGGAACTCTTCACCCTGATTGCATCGCCCTGGCAGAACTGCATTCCACGGCTGTTGACTTTTCCAAGACGGGTATCCCAGTGAACGTCAAAGCCTTGCCCAGACCCCCGCGGTTTCGTCCCGACTTGTAAGTCATCCCTCCCCTGTCATGGAACGGAATCGCACTAACATATCATTAAGTCTTGCAACAGCGCCACCTCTGAAATTGTACGACAAGGGACAGTTGGCGCACATTGGGGAAGACGACGAGATTGATAATGACGATGATATGGCCCGTACCAAAATGAACTACTACCAATCTGAGAAGATTCTTGGTCGACTTTATCAAAATGTCGACGAGAAAAAGATCTGGGACGAGGACATTCATCGCAAGATCAATACTCAGGGACCATCGGTTTGGGATAATTTGTTGACTGTCGTGGAAAATGAAGTCATCAAGTACAAGCTCGACATTGACTGGACGCGCCAATCAAAAGAAGCCTGGAAGATACGCGACCTGTAAGTGGTTTTGTCTCTTCCTGTTCTTATTGGGTGCTAACTTGACACAGATATGAATCCGCCATATTGGCCAAGATGTGGGACTTTTCAGAGAATCCCCGTGCACCGTTGACAGAAGTCGAGGTATTCTGCGGCTTTATCCTGAACAAGAGAGGTGCCCAGACCCGCCGCCAGGGTGACGCATCTATCAAGCTCAAAGAAGAGATAGATCGTACCATGACGTGGATTGTCAAGCAGATTCGGGATCGTGGTGTAGGTGATGGAGCCGAGACACTTAGCACAGTGACTGAAGCGGACGGAACCACATCCCGGTGGAGAGAAGACGTTGTCGAGTTATGCTGGGCGTGTGTGGCTGTTTCTTGTATCAAAAAGGAGAATGCACCTGACGACTACCACAGTGACGGTGAGCTGGAGAGCTTCCGTATTGTGGCTGCCAGCTGCCTGGTGAAGGAGCTCAACAACATGGCTCGGAAAATGGAAACCGCCGCTGGAGGTGGATTTGTTGGTGTTGGACGTGGTGGTCGAAGTGGGCGGGGTGGACGGGGCGGAAAGAGTATGACGCTTCCGATACGATGATTCGAGTGCATATTGTTTTATCTGTAGTACTTGGGGGATTCCAAGGGTTCTGTGTCAGCTGATCTCGGTGCTGACGATAATTTGTAGAGAAGATGGCATTAGCACGCCTCGTTGACAAGAATAATTTAAGATACCTGAACTAAGGTTCAGATAGTAGTGTGCCTTATTCTAGAATCCTTGATCCGTACTGACCACAAGTGAAGATGTCTGTCTGTATGCACCTTTCGAGGCTGTCCCTAGGAGGGCTGTTTGAATGCAATTAAGTGCTGCTTCATGTAGATGAATGACAAAGGAAATGGACACGGGCATGTCCGCTGAAGGTCTCTGTGCTGCTGACGACCTGTAGTAAGTAATTGGCTTTCAACGACGCACCGGTTCTGCGTATGCACCTCATGGTGTGTACAGGAAGGCCTTGTCTCTTGTCAAGCTTATCGCTCCAACCTATTGGTGCGGAATCGACACAAGTTTTAGGCCCTGATAGAATCATGGTTACACTAAGGAGCGCACGTTCAACGCTAGATTGGGAGTCAATATCGACTAAACCCATTTTCATATCTAGTTCGTGGAGTCGAGATCCATTGACTGTTGCTTCGAAGAACACCGGTTTCACCTCGCTCAACCCAACACCTGGATAGTCACTTCAACACTGCCGCACCCCCGTGCCAAGACCATTGAACAAGCAAAACAAAAGTAAATTTGCAAACCGTGTAGATCGATATCCCTCAGCTATGCAGTGGTTCCCCGATAAAGATCGGAACCGGCTATCAAACAAGGCTCTCTTGGCAATTTCGGCTGCTACATGTCCCAACATCGGCTTGCATGTCAAGGCCTGTCAATTGGAGAAATTCCGCGTTCCAGGCATGCGGAACATGACGATCAGCAGGGACCTCTGGCAGTGGATGTTAGTTGCACAAGAATGGCGCCGTTGGAAAGAAACGCCTTGACGCCACTGGTGTTGGTCGCAACAATGATGACTATGTCCGACGAGTTGTCTGCATGGAAATGCTTCTGATACGTTGATGCTTAAACGTTCTCCACTGGAGCTACTTCACAATGACTCGACGGTGTTGTTGGTTCCGCGATGACTATACAGAATCGTGGTTTGTCAACATAAGCATAATCCAAGGCCTACAACTGGACCACGAGGGAATGATGGTGTTGGAAAACGGTTTCCGAATGTATTCTTAATCGAGTCTTTTAATAAACATATCCACAGATGCGGAACATACAAGCCAGAACAATGTCTCTAGTTACCAACACGGAACCAACAACATCTCGCTAACACTAGCCACTTGGCAACAAATATCTACAGACATCGATCGTATACTGGCCCTTTTCGGCCGGCAACATGTGTATATGCAATGCGGTTTGCGCGATATATCGCTCTAGATCTTGATCAGTTGGGAAACACTTGCATGAACGATGCGTGGTCCAATCGGTCAGGATGTGAGGCTCTGCAGACAAACTTTGGAATCAACATAGCCTACAAGCGACTCTTGTTACACAAACTAAATGGTTGTAGAATCTTCAATCTTGATCTACGTGAGCTATAGGTTCAGAAAAACATCTTCTCGCTTAATCCCTTTGTACTCTGGAGAAGTCATTCGCTATGAGGTGATGATACAACTAACAAGCGTTCTTCACCTTCTGCTTCTAGTTAATAAATTCTTGTTATCTTGAAACTCTTAAAGATCTACGAAACTTGAAGATCTTATGTCATACTTTCCCATATCAGATAGTTCGGCTGCAGCTTGCTATGGTTTTCGCTTCATCGATTGCCCAGTTTGGAACAACGACGCCACCAACTTATTGTTGTACAACATGACAAGATCTCGGCTGCGATATTGGGATCTAGCTTGAACAATCATGACCTGATGCGTGAAACATGCCATTGTTTTGTGGTTCTTTACAAGATATGCTGGAGCCTAGACTGGTGTCTGTAAGTGAAGGCATCACCATACACACCCTCTCCCAAGACTCTCCTGGGTAGGCAACAAGCTGCATATGTGATATCTCAAAAAGGTCTTCCATTATGAGGAAAGCTCACAAAAGCAAACAAGTAGATGATGCCCGTATACAGCTATGATTGGGTATATGGTCTATTCTCATCCCCCGTTCGGCCCAACCGGTAGATTGTGGACTCACATTTGCTTCGAGTATGAGTTAGATCTGAGTCTTTGTATTGTGATGAGATGCAGCTTCATTCACAAATGGCTAGATCCAATTACCAACGACCTCTGATATCTTCATCGATGAGGGGAAGTAGTTGAGGTTATGTGATGAGGCTTGCAGTCAATAACGATGAGAGTGTCAACACTTGATGAGCACTTTCGATGAACACTGTTGATGAATCTGTATAAAATGGAAGATATTACCGTTGAAGATGAGACGATCATCAGACAAGACAGCTCATCCTACTCTCAATCACTCACAGAACATTACAATCTTATTTATCAGCTTTGCTTGATCCCCTACTCTACCTCATCATGTCTTATGCCCGAACTCTTGATCACATCTCTTCATTCTCTGGTAATCTTGTACCAACCCTCATATTCTTCTTGATAGCTGCTTGTGTACTTCCAATTCTCACTCGCCGTCTCCTTCGCTACATTGCATCCCCAACCTCATTCAACGAGAAGTCATCCAGTCATGGCAGCCCTTCCATCTCAGACCTCCCCCATCTATCAGGTGTAGTTCCATGGTTAGGCCATCTCATGGGCCTTACCATTGACAGCACCCGTTACATCAACAGCCTCATTGCCTCTACAACTGCCCCCATCTTCACCATCAACATCCCCTTTGCACGCATCACAGTCTGTCACCCAAGCATGGATCGAGTTCTCTCGCGTCATGTCAATGACACTGGACTTGCCCAAGTACTTGTCTATGTTGGTCCTCGTCTCTTTGGACTTAAGCAAGATACTATCAAGGCTGTGTTTGGGTATAACCCCCAGCCCCTACACAAACAAAAGTTCGGTCATGCCGAGAACATTGTGTCTTTGAATCAACGTTCGAGCAACAATATCAGGGACCGGGTTGCGAAGATGCCTGAGGTGAATGAGCTTCTCATTGGCCGTTGGGTGTTTGAGATGGCTGTCTCTGCGACTGCGAGTGCAGTATGGGGCGTTGCCAACCCCTGGAGCATGGACCAGGAGTTTTCCAACGAGTTCATGTGAGTCTACCTTTTACTGACATAGTGTAAATCCCGCGACTAACAAAGTGAAGGAAACTCAGTGAGACATTTGATACTCTCGGAAGGCCCTTTTCTTGGCTCACAGCAAACTCAGCCTGGAAATCTCGCAAGTTTCTCCTTAAGAGACTTCGCGAATTCCACCTTCAGCACCGTGAAGCTCGTGTCCAAACTACTGGTCACAGTATCAACGTTGTGGCTTCCAGTGACCCAGACTGGGAAAACAACCCAGACTACTACCATATCGAGATGGTCTCAGCCCTCGGTCTTTTAGCTACAACCAGCACCCTCGCTGTCTGGCTTACCCGTCACCTTTTGACAGATCCTGAACTTGTCAAGGTTGTTCTCAAGGAAGTCGAACAGGTCAGGTATGTTGAAGGAGAGGATGGGGATAAGCCACGATTGGACTTTGCCAATGTTCGTTCCGAATGCCCCTGGCTCATGGCTTCTTGGTATGAGATTCTTCGTCTTCATATGACAGGTGTTGCAAGAATTGCCCGTCACGACTTCATGCTCAATATGCCTGGTTCAGAGCCCATTGCCGTTCCTCAGGGAGAGATCTTTATGCTTCCCATGTGTGCATCCAACTTGGACGTTGACATCTGGGGTCCCGACGCCGCAGTCTTCAAAGCGTCTCGCTTCATTGATAAGGAAGGTCAAGTTTCTGGTAGCGCTGTCCGCAAGGTCAGAGCCTTTGGAGTCGCAGGCAACATGTGCCCTGGTCGTGTGTTTGGAACGGACATTGTCTTTTCTGTGATTGGGACAATGCTTCGGACTTTTGAAGTTGAGGCTGCACCTGGCGAGGAGTTTAGGGTTCCTACTCTGCGCGGAGGGTTCAATGTTGGTTTTGAGAGGTATGGGGATGATGTGAAAGTCTTGCTTAAGAGGAAGCACACTGGTTAGCTTACTGGATTCGGACATATTGGACGAGAAGAGATGGGGATGTTTCTACTTTCGGATGCGGATGGTTTTGTGGAAATAAATGAAATCATTCATAACAAACCAATCGATTTCGTTCTATCCTTTGCGAATTTCCAAATATGTCGCTTATGCTTGATGCGTACGTGAGCCGGGGTGAAGTTACCACGTCTTATAAAAACCAAGTGCTAAGCTTCCGAATCAGGCGCATTTTCTGATTTGGATAATACTATGCTTATCATACATAAAGCCTAAAGACATCACCTTGAAGTGCTTATTTCCTGATTAGAGAGTTGGGAGGGTGAACGATGTAACCCCGTAGCAGCCACACCAGAAACCCTCCGATATCTTGTAAGTCGGCGGCTTCAAGGTAAGTAAAATGATTTGTAAAACATCCTTTCATTACCATGGCATCTTATATAAGATCAGCGTTTGGATAGATAAAATGAAAGTGCCCTCTCGAGAAATAGACACATTTAATTGCAAAGATCTCAAGGAAAAGACACCAATTTATACGAGTGCTGTTCCAAACATGTCTATTTCAACACCATCCCTCGAACTGTCTGATCAAAAAATGGTAGAGAAAGGAGATGAAGAAGCCCAAAGCAGCCAGGGACAGAAACCAGCGTTCAACAAAGACTATCGCTTTTGGATGATCATGGTTACTCTGATCCTCGCCACCATCCTCGCATCTTTAGAGTCTACAGTCGTCATTACCTCTCTTCCAACAATTGTCAATGATCTCAAGCTTGGATCTAGTTATATCTGGGTTACCAATGTTTTCTTCCTTACCATGTAAGTCACATACCCCAGTCCAACCTACCTTGTTATGTCTAACCCGGTCTTCTTGCTGCAGGGCCTGTGTTCAACCTCTCTTCGCCCAGCTCTGCAATATTTGGGGTCGTAAGAAAGTCATGATGTTCATATTTGCTATTTATACCCTCGGAAGCGGTATCGCCGGCGGCGCTAATGGAGGCGCGATGCTTATTGCCGGACGCACAATCCAAGGTATCGGAAGTGGTGGGATTACAATGGCCAACGATGTAATCATTTCTGACCTGGTTCCGCTTCGGTACAGGGGAAATTACATTGCGATACTTCTGTTGGTTATGACAGTTGGCTTTGCCATTGGACCGTTCCTTGGGGGTATCATTGTCGAGAATACGACTTGGAGATGGGTAAGTTCAGGTCAACCATGGATACTACAGGACACAAACTGACGATTCGGGCTAGGTATTTTACCTGAACCTCCCTCTCGGAGGCGTCGCTATCGTCGTGACGTATTTCTTCCTCAATCTCCAATACGACAGAACTCAGTCGACGATGGAAAAGCTGAAGCGCATCGACTATGTCGGTAATGCTATCCTGATCGGATCCAGCTTGTCGATCCTCATCGCCCTCACATGGGCAGGTCCAGTCCATCCATGGTCTGATGCAAGAATTCTAGCTCCACTGGTAATTGGCATTCTTTGTCTTGTCGGATTTGTTATTTATGAAGGTTCTGGCATTCCATCTGAACCTGTCATGCCCATCCGTCTGTTCCCAAGCCGTACATCGTACATCGTCTACGCCAATACCTTTCTGAATCAGCTATTAATTATGTGGCTATACTACTTCCTCCCACTATACTTTCAGGCCGTCAAGATGTCTACACCCTCTCGATCGGGAGTTCAAATGCTCCCCGTTGCTCTTATTGCTGTGCCCGGAGCTGCACTTTCTGCATTTTTGTTGTCACGGTGGGGCAAGTATAAAGGACTCCATGTGTCTGGGTTCCTTATCATGACCGTGGGTGTCGGTCTCTTTGGTCTTCTGGATGAAGATAGCCCTCGAGTAGCTTGGGTTCTTCTCCAGTTTCTTCCTGCCATTGGGTCTGGATTTCTGCTCAACACGCTGCTCCCTGCCTTTCAAGCATCCACAGAAGAGATTGACCAAGCTGCCGCCACTGGTACCTGGTCATTCATACGTTCCTTCGGTACGGTTTGGGGTGTCGCAATTGCTGGGACCGTATTCAATTCTTACACGAAGCAGTACGCGCACATGATTGGTAACGAACTGGCAAGAGAAGCACTTCGGTCAGGAGATTCATACCAAAGCGCGACTCGTGCTTTCATCTTGCAATTTGATGAAGCTACCCAGGGCCAGCTGCGCCACGTCTTCATGCTCTCGCTTCGGAAGGTTTATGTTATTTCTGTGGCATTCGGTGGACTTGCCTTTGTCCTGTCTCTGTTGGAGAAAGAAATCCCACTTCGCGAGGAGTTGGATACTCAGTATGGTCTGGAAGTGAAGGGTTCTAGTAAGAAAGCAGAAGGCTAAAAGAGGTGGGCGGCGTCATTCCTCGGGAAGGAGCCCATAATGGCATTGGCCATATCCTCCTACTCTTTCTCAATTCTGTCCTTCTTGAACCTCCATCACCATCATCATGCCTTCAAAAAAGCCTAACATTGGCAACCTGCTTGCCCTCCTGGAGGTTTTCCTGGCCCTCCAACCGGACATCCTGCCTCAGTCGTCGGAGCACCCTCCTCGCCTCCTCCGCCCTCATCGCCGCCGAGTCCGCCGCCTGTTTAGCCGCCCTGGCCCTGAATAGGCCGCCACCTGGTCCCTGTTGTGTTTTTTGGGAGTCTTTTTTGGGGGGTTTTCTTTAGGGGTTCTTTGTTTTTTCCCTTCGGGGGGCGAATTAGTATCTTGGCTTCGCCTCGACTCTGAAGATATACCATCGGCTTAGCCTCAACTCTAGAGGTCTCCGTTATCAGCTTAGCCTCGACTCTCACCGTCACTTCTGGCTTCGCCTCGACTCTGAAGGCTTCTGTCATCGGCTTGGCTTTAGCTCAACTCTAAGGGTTACCATCACTATCACCTCCAGCTTAGCCTCAACTCTGAAGGTCTCTATCATCGGCTTAGCCTCGAGTGTTACCGTCACTTCTGGCTTTACCTTAACTATGAAGGTCTCTGTCATCGGCTTCGCCTCGACTCTGAAGGTCTCTGTTATCGGCGTCGTCTCAACTTGACTCTGAGGGTCACCGTCACTGCCACCGTCACCCCAGCCTCGACTTGACTCTAAGAGTCACCATCACTGTCACCGTCACTGTCACTTCTGGCTTCGCCTCGACTCTGAAGGCTTCTATCGAAGGCTTAGCCTTAACTTGACTCTGAGAGTCACTGTTATTATCACTGTCACCTCAGCCTCGACTCTGAAGGTCTCTATTATCAGCCTCGCTTCGCCTCGACTCTAAAGGCTTCTGTCGAAGGCTTAGCCTCGACTTGACTCTAAGAGTGACCGTCACTGTCACTGTTACCCCAGCCTTGACTTAACTCTAAGGGTCACTGTCACTATTACCGTTACCCCAGCTTCGCCTCGACTCTGAAGGCCTCTGTTATCGGCTTTATCTCGACTTTAAGTGTCACTGTTACCTCTAGGCTCTATCTTCGCCTTAACTCTAAAAGTCTTTATTATCAGCTTAGCCTCAGCTTTAAGCTTTAACGTCATCTCCGGCTTCGCCTCGACTCTGAGTGTCACCGTCACCTCCATCTTCACCTTGACTCTGAAAGTCTCTATCATCGGCTTCGCCTCGACCCTGACGGTCGCTATTCCTCCGGCCTTTCTTGCCCATCCGAGGATCCTTCAGCACGTCCGGTACTACCATCTGCATGTCAATTTGAAAGATCACTTCTATCATCGGCCCGCTCTCCTTTGATTTCTATCGTCACGCCGGTCATTACCGACTTCAATTCGATCTTTCAAGTTGCTGTGCTTGCCGACTTGGCCTCACAGGTCTTTAGTCCCCTATTATGGTTCAATAATCAGCTTGAATCATCATCATGAGCCTTTCATTATGCATTATACCCATTATACGAAGACCGACCGGGCCTTTCACTGCGGCTTTCCGCTTTTACTAGCTTCATCTCTACCTGGAGTAAACTAGACGTTGGGGGCTCGGCTCACCCTCCGGTTCCAACCTTGTACGAGCATTTCCTCAACCTGGCTCGCCACATTATATTGCGTAGGGTAAAGACTGGCGGGACTTTTTTTCTTGGCGGGAGTTAACGGGGATTGTTTGATCTGTATATGTCGTTTGAATCAGGAAGTTTGCAAATTTGGAGTTGAATAATGGTTTAGAGAGAATGGGGTTGACTTGGGAAGTTAATCGATGGGTAAAAGCGGACGGACTTACTTTTTATTCCGGAGCAGAAAATATGCCAGGAGGCAATACAAGTCTTATTTGTGATAGACTTTGTACTGAATATAGAAGAGACCAATGAACAATACATAACATCAAGTGCGCAAGTGACGGAATGAGAATGTGTAGTAGAGGAAAGCTAATGAGACGGACGAGAGTTGTGGTCCCCTGGTCCTTGTTAGCCAGATTCCTATCAGCTGTGAATCACTGTCAGTATAAAAACATTGTTTTCTGAAAACTCAGTTAACATTTCAAGCTAATCGGGAGTTTATCATTGTTTTCCAGTTGTAATTAATATTTGGCAGCCGTCTAGCACTGCTTGCGCATTCTCGTCTCGCCTTCTGACTCACAATCTCCTTCCAACTGCCCTTCCTTGAGTTAGTTTTATTTGCTGTTCGATACGCTACTGATACAGGTCGCAATCTCAATTTCGGGTATTGCGCTTTTCTATTGTGCAGGAATAAGGTTGCGTTTATGTCCTACTTTGCGTAGAGGCAACCAAAGGCATATTTTACTTAAAGTTGTACCCACCACCAAATTACCCTGGTCCCTCACCGATTTGTGTTTTCTTCAGTGGTCTATCAAGATATGTGAGTAGGTATGTAACGCTCAATCTCCTGGTACTTGTTGAGTTGTTGTGATAAAACAGGGTCTTAGTCTTACACGTCAATTCGGAGAACACAATGGCGCAGCAGACTACCCTACATCTGGACATGATGCCTGTGAGACAGCCTTAAGTTTATGCGATAAAGACAAACAAAAATTGGCAAGTCAAACTGTGTATGCCACCTACTAGGTACTTGACAGCTCAGAGTGACCCATCAAAAATTTAGAATATGTTGAACACTTAACCATTAGAAATCATTGTGATTGTGTGCACGTGGGAAACAGGTTCAATCACGAACAATTGGAGGCTTGGGTTGTCTATGTCTAATGTAGTTACTTTAGAAATCGCGAAAGCATAAATTAGCCAGTTTTGGAGACATGGCTAGTTCGTTTTGGATGCGTCTTTATCTGTAGTTGTCAAGGTTGATGCGGTGAAGCTGTCCACGCATGATGAGATCGGCAGATGACCAGTCAAAGTATAGAGTGACGAATATGACAACCCAGACCCGAACTCATTTGTTAACGATAACTAAAGTTCCACGAAACTGTATTTTTTGATTTGCTGCAAAATTAAGTAGCAGCCTTTGTTTTGGCTTTGATTTGGCGTTTGGCAGGGCAAAGGTGCCTACTTTCCTCTGTCTCTCTCTCGGCGGCTCTTTCTCCAAGCACCGTCAGTTATTCACGCCGCCTGCCGAAGTGCGTTGTACTGTGCAACCCAACCATCCAGCAACTTCCACTACTTTTCCAACCTCACTTTATCAACTATTTCGAGACCATCGATACTCTACATCGTCACACGCTCACTCAATTGTTCGTCCAGCTTTTGTGGTTGTTTCTGCCTCTGCCTTCTTTTGCTGTCGCTTCTGGTCTCTCTCCTTCTCTAATCTTTACCCCTCCTCCATGACCACAAGACACTGATAAGCTCATGGCCCACAGCTATCATGACTGCTCCCGCTCCCACCCTTGATCTTGATAGCGAAGCCCAACCTCGCATCCCCATCCCCGACCGGCACATTTCCGTTTCCTCGCCAGATTCGCCAATACAGACGATAGAAACGCCCCTCAAATTTGAGATACCCGAAGACTGTCGCACTTTCTCTCCATTTTCCCGCTTGCCCCCCGAAATACGCACCCAGATATGGCAGGCCACCCTGGACACCCCCGGCATGCACTTTCTCAAGATCGATACCGACTGGCACCCATCCACAGGCATCGGAAGATGGTGGATCAAAGAGTCGACCCTCCTCCATATGTCCTCGGATGATGATGATGAAGACGGTGATCCCATGGCCATCGAGGTCAGAGGGGAAAGGCGGCCAACACACAAAGTAGACGGTACCCTGAAACCTCTCTACCCCACCTCACAAGCCGACATCTCCTACTACACCAACTTGAACAAGCAACTCGCCAAGCTCTCCGTTACGTGTAACGAAGCTGCCACTGTTGCCAAAAGCCTCGTGAAGCGACCAACCGCCTTTCGTTTGGATAACGGCCGGCTCGTCAGCCTCAACTCCGCCTCAGATGTTATTTACCTAGACTACATCCCTCCTGATTTCTACGAAGACAGCATACGCTTCACCAGAGGTCTGAATTGCTCAGGGCTGGATCAGATCCGCAAGGTTGCCATGAGATACTGCCACAAATGGCATGACCGAAAATCACCACTGCGTTGCCCCAATTGCGGCCAGATTCATGAACTGCCCGTCAGACTGAGGTATCCGAAGCATCTATACCGGTTCTTGGCACAACATCTTCCCAACTTGGAAGAATTCTACTTTGTCGACTACCTGATTCTCCGCAAGTCTCCTGGACGTGATGCCGAAACCCATACCGACGCACCAGGATCCTCCAACGGTCCAAGTGGTAAGTGATGAGCAACGAGTTATGACCATGAAACGGCCACTAACCACAATCTGCTGCAGCTACATGCAAAACTTCCAGGTTCGAGGGCGGAAACAGAAGCTTCTTTGAGGTGGACGAGCCAAACTGGAAGATAACCTCACACGTTCTTGACGTTAAATCCTGGCTACAAGAACAGTTTGTAAAATACGCCAAACTGAGTAAGCTCAGCCAACACAAAAATCCCGAACAGGTCAAGTTTGGCGTCCTTGCCTGCGAATGGCGCGTCGAACCTCCTGCAACACCAAAGAAGGCATCCGTGACGCCAGTTAAGAAAGGAAGAAACAAGAGAGCTCATAGCGAAGAGCACTCTTTCTCAAGGGCCCGACAGATATCCCCATACCGGAGACCAGTTACCCCCATCGAATACCTACCATACGAAGCAACCGTTCATTATCCGTTTGTTTTTGATGCTTGTGGTAGTAACAAATACGATTTTACCTTTTCAATGTCCATGTGAGGGACTCACTAGCATTGGGCCTGGGCTTTGGCGAGGAGTTTCAAGGCGAATTTGGAGTTTGAAATCACTGCAGCGAACAGTTTCGATGCTCTTGGAGGCTGAGACTGGCGGTTTGGTACTATTGTTACAAGAAAATAGAATAGCTTAGAGTATACACCTTTCAGATTGCACCGACGTCTCCAGCCTAACCTACGATTTACAAACCGATCCCTAAAAAATAAAGCCTCATTGAGTTTACTCCTGTTAATCATTGAATGTGCATATGGGTGCTTAGTATACTCCCACCATGGAAAGCTCATCAAGCATCCCTTTCGTTATTCTGTTCAACTCCATTAGCTTATTTGGCCGTGTTGTCCACCCATCCTCCACAGCACCCAGCTCAGAATTGAGCATATCCTTGTACCTTTGACACGTCATCAAACCTGTCCAAGCACTTTTGCTTGACCAAGGGCTAGGAAACCCAACTAGCAGATTAATCTGACTCATAACATGCCGAAGAAGCTCGGAGAAGAGAACAAATTGGGTCGACGGCTCAACCAGTGGTACTTCAGCAAACGCCATAGGTGCTGAATCAATCAGATCCGTCTGTGGATCCGAAATTGAGTTGAATATTAGTTTCAGGACAAATTCAAGATGTTTGACGAGTTGGACGTAGCACGATATGATGAGAAACATGGTTGGCGAATCGAAAACTGGAGGAAGCTGGAGAGCAGAGCTTCCGGATGTTGGTGTTGTGCCACCCGATGGGAGAGAAGGTGATGATGAAGAGGAAGATGTCGATGCGTCTGCCACAAGTGCCAGTATCGTTTTGTTTGTATACGGTTGCCGGCCGTAGCAGGAAACAGTACGCGTGCCAAATTGTCGATGTAGTGTTTTCAGAACAACCAGAAAGTCCTGTGCCGTCCTCAAGGCCATTTGCACATTCTCATAGCCATTCATGGTATTATGGATTTTGCAAATGAACCCATGCAAATCAGAATTGCTCACAAACTGAGCTGCAAATTCCCTTCCCCGATGTATGTCTGCGTTCAGTCGTGACAATTTCTCAAACAACTGCTCAGTCGGCCTAATGACGGGTTGCTCTACATCCGGCGCATCGAGTGTCTGCACAGCAGGCCAGGTCTCCATAGGAAACGGAAGACTCTCTGGTGTGTAACTGCAGAAAGGGTCAAGATTCCATGTTGAATCGTCCAGTAGACCCTGGATAAACTGCATGCCATCATCCGTTGGCTGCGGCGAATCACGACCACTGTGAAGCACGATTTCGACAGCTTCGACCACGTCGTCCTTTTTGGGAGGACGGCCAACGCGACGCTGCAGACCAGCTTGGCAGTGAAGATTGAGACGGGAGCAGCGAGCGCATGTGGCGCTGGGGCCGACGGGGCGAGAACATCGGAGTTTTTGGCGACGGCAGCGCTCACAGGCGGAGCGTATTTGGTTTGGATGTGTTGCTGGTGCTGTATGCATTCTTTTTTGTATCAAGCCTGTGTTTGTTTGGAATAATGAGGATTTGTTCTGATGTTTGAGGTGAGATGAGATGTGAGATGTGAGTGAGACGGATGGTGTAGGCCCCCGTTCGGAGGGTTTAGTGGGTCGATCGGAGGGTTTTTGGATGGGGCCGTGCGGGAGCCGGGCGGGTTGACGGGGAATGTGAAGCCTGAATTATGGAACATGTCGACTACATCAGAGGAAGTGATTAGTATCTCTGGATAATTGAAGACAGGTTGGGCTGTTGTATATGAACCCATACTGTACCCTATCTCTTGAAGTAATTAATTGACTGCAGTTGTTGAGCGTTCTATTCAGGCATGAGGACTGGATTGTGATGTGTCGACAAGCTGGATTGCCATTTGTTTCTCTGATGAGTAAGAAAACGGCTGGGCAAGAGGCTATTCGCATGTGTACTGTCATTTCACCTGCCACCATCCGGTAAACTTGACCATTAACGTCAGATTTCTTAACTAGGTAATTGATGAGGGCACACAGTCCTGTTTTCCCCTTTCTCTTTTGCCTTTTGCCTTTTTTCTACAAGACATTGCGTTGTAATGAGGTTATCGAAGTTGGCCCATTTTGCATCCCCATTCGAGTATAAATACCCATACGTCATACGGCAGTGTACATCAGATCAAAGCAATTTTCTCGCAATTTAGACTAGGTAGCTAATGACTGGTAACAAAGCAATATGCATTCCGGAGAAGTCAACCGTCCAAAAAGCCCAGTGATCGACTACCCTTGCTCTGCAGGGTATTCACTCCTGCAATGTTGCATCTTTCAGCCTTCCGTCCAAGTAGGCCTGTCTCTAGTTACCGGTCAATTCTGTGCGCTCCTACGTCTCGATTTCAGGATCGAATGGGGCCTGGTCCAAAGCGGTGATGAGCGAACGGTGGGGTGCCAGACCGGAGTCTCTGTCGCCATGAAAACCCTCATACTGTCTCGCCCTCTCAATGTAATAGTGCTTCCAGTTGGTCTCCCCATCAGGAAGCCATTGCAGCATTACTGCAAGTGATCGAAGCATTTCAGTCTCCGGATTCTTTCCAATCTGAGGCGGGAACCGAGCCAAGCGGAGCGGGTGCGTACCATACTCACCAATCTTTTGGTTCTTGCGGACCTCGACCACAACATGGACTGGCTTGCCGTGTGTGAAACCTGCGTCTTGAGCGATCTTGTAGGGAAACATGATTTTTATTTCGCCGTTCCATTGGATTCCCGCAAGGTTTGTTGTCATAAGAACCACTCGGCGAGTGCGGTAAACATATACCCCTTTGTTGGAATCATACCATGAGGCCCACGATTCGTCAACTCTTGGATGTTTGAAGATGGGAGTTTCCCAGTTCAACCCATAGGATTATGCGGGACCCCAGCCAGTTCTGGCTCTGACTTGGTCCTACGGTTGAACGTCAGGCATGCGGCAAAGTCGCCACTGTAGGATCCAACAACGCTAGGTTCTGCTGGACTGAACAGCGCAGTGTACCAACTCCTGAGGGGGCAACCATAGGAACCTCGGCGATATCCAGGAATGATTCGGGTACATCCCTCAGAGTATCAGAAAAGTCGATCGTTGCAAGCATAAGAGACGAAATTAGTAAGTCATCTTATGCTACTTAGACCAGGCTTCTTAGACTACTTATTTGTTTACCCTAAGACTTGGGAGGCCAACTTTTCTGCTAACCACTAGACATCGGAGATGTTCTGAATCAAGAGGGGTATTATCGCCATGTCATCGGACTTTGCCGCAGGGCTGTAAGGCGAAGAGGTACACAAGGGAAGAGTCCCGTCTCGTCCAACCCCTGACTGGACAGATCGTAGAGATAAGCTTAATGTATTTATAGCTGAAACATCAATCCGCGATTCATTAGGACGCTCAGATATGCGACGAGAAGATCATCATGCCTGAGTCAAACGAAAACCAGAGGCTCGAAGCGGTACGAACAGTCACTGTCTGCAGTACTGTTGCCAGTCGACTGATGGGGAACACATAGCGAGCGAAACAAAACTGGGCAGTGTCTAGGCATCGGCAGGACAAACACAATTCAATTCTTGACACTAAATCGTTGAGAAGGAAGGAGAAAAGAAATCGTGAACGGCACCCCTGCGCCTTGAGTTGAACATTAATCTATCATGGTGTTTTACAAAAATGGCTCGAAAAGTGCAATCAAGAGCTTGGAAGTGGCTATTTACCCCTTCATCCTTTGCACCTAGTAACTGGCAGGAGCAAGTTAATTGGGTGTTCCAAAAACAGATTTAGAGTGTTGATGACAAACCTTTTCCCCACAATTATCCGAACTGTAATTCAAGTCATCTAAGCCGCGATCTCAACACCACCAGTTGCTCCCATAGCCTAAAACATATTGTAAGTATCAGAATTTCATTGTGAGGACGTCAGGGGGTACTAACTTTCTTCAAGTCTCCGTAAATGGCAAATTGTCCTGCAGTGAGAGTACCGACCATGAAGAGACGGGCACCGATACCAGTGTAAGATCCACGGATACCGAGCTCCTTACCGATCTTGATGAGACGAGAGACAGTTCCCTCACCGGGAAGACCCTGGGTCTTGTTGATCTTGGAGAGCATGGTATCGGCAGGCTGAGAGACAATGGCGGCGGCGAAACCGGCAATCAGACCGGAGCCAAGGTTGGCAACAGTCTGCATACCGTCGGAGAGGTCCTTCTTGGGGAAAGCGCGGAAGACAGACTCAGAGACCTTCTCGAAGACGACGAACTTGGCCATGGTGTAAGGGATCCTGGAGCACGTGTCAGTTTGTGGGGGAAGTGTAATTGTCCAGCGGTGAAACTCACTGCTTGAAGAGAATGGGACCGAAACCGGCGTAGAGAGCACCGAAACCCTCGTTCTTGACAATCTTGCCGAAGCCAGAGACGAGACCGCTGGCGTAGGTGGGCTCAGAGACGAGACGGATACGGGTGGCCTCAAGAGGGCAGAGGGCGATATCGGCGAAGAACTCAGCGGTGGCGGAAGAGGCCAGGTAGACAGCAGTTCGGTTCTTGGAGGCGGTCTCGTAACCGAGAGCGTCAATCCACTGCTGCTTGAAGAACTCGTAACCACCGAACTTCAGAGCACCCTGGAGGAAGTAACCGGCAAAGGTAGGGCCGACACCAGTGAGGAGAGCACCAGCACCCTCATTCTTGACGACCTGGCGGAAACCACCGATGAGACCGCGGTTGTAGGTAGCGGGGTCGAGCTGGATACGGGTCTTGACGCTGTAGATGTTGTTAGTTGCTTATTTTTCGGTCAATGCAGTGCGCGTGTGCTTGTCGGTTGTTGCTTCATGGTTTGCTGCGTGGTAAAGTGGTCGTTGCGAGGCAATTGAGTCTCGCACGCCCGGCGCACCGGAGCAGCACCTCTGAAGCAATTGACGACAAAAGATTCAGCGCATGAGCGATTGGAACATACACATCGACGGGGGTGAGACCACCGTGGGTGACGGAACAGCAGACAGCACCGGCAAGGGCGAATCGGGAGTAGAGGGCGAGGCCAGACTTCTTCTCGGGAGTCTCAGCCTTGAGGTTCTGGACGACGGCGTCGACCTTGGTGGATCCGGTAGAGGCAGCCATTTTGAAGGATGGTTATTCAGACGACAAAGGACTGAGGGGAGATTGTTTGGTGGAGTGAAGAGAAAAAGGAAGAAGGGGGGGAAAACCTTTTTGGTGTTTGAGGTTTGAGGTCTTTTTTTTTTCTCTGGTGCCGGTGCTGCCAGCTCGGGAAGACTCGGATAATCGGCGCCGGCGACTGCACGGACCCGGACCAAGGGGGTATTACAGTGGCATATCTGGTTTTACAGTGGTCAACGCCCACTGAAGCTTCCCCACTGTTGGACAGGACCCGGGGTAAACAGGACATTTGGGGGGGATCTCCCCTGTTAGCCTCAAGATAGATGCTGGGCTGTGACGTTATCTTTGAGAAAAGGCCGCTCTTTGAATATTTTAAAGAGATTCTAACTGGCTAGCGAATGAGGTTCAGTATCAATACATGATAACTCACTGATATCACTCATTCTACGGCAACCCTTGGAGAATCTCAAACATCAGTAACTTTCTCTACAGTGCTTCAATTGCTCTCAAAATGCCAGATCTTACTGCCCGAGAATTCCTCGGACAGACCCACCATTCACTAACCGCTCTTCGCCAACGTGTCCCTGGCATTGGCTGGATACTAAGACAAGGCAGGTTTTTCCTTTCCCCTTGGTTGCGTGCTCTGCTTGTTTATTTTATTACCGGCCCGACCAATGGATACTCGTGGATAAGCATGACTTTTCAGGCCTTGACTCGGTGTCGGAGGTTAACTAATTCACGATGCTAGCGTTTTCTCCTAGTTCGACGTCATATCATGATGATCGTTCTCTCAACTGAATCATTCAAACTTTTTTGACGCGGCGATAGTGTTTCAACTTTCCAATACTTCATACAAATTTTTCATCGCAAGTTGTGCGCAGCAGCCACTTCAGTATGCCAGTTGTGATGTGCAACCCTCACAGACACATCTCAGATCAATCGCCGATTTAACACCCTAAAGCTGACCTTGAAGCCACCACGTATAAACCTTGTCATGCTGGTTGGCCAAGCATCCATGGACCTTGCATTACCCTACGGCTTCTTATCTTATCGCTGATAAGCTCTCATCAACTTGATCATGTATCTCATCGGCCAAGCATTTGATGGTTCGTACAACGTTAAAAAAAGAGGTTGCCTTGTATCGAAAGTCACAAAAACCAGGGCATAAACGCAACCTTGAGATTGACCAAATGTCGCACAGCGCCTGTCGTTGAATTACTCTAGTTTGGGACTCGCAAATCACATAGCATGTCAAGAAATTCTAGAGCCCCTACTTTGCATTCAATTGAAGTTCGATGGTTATATGTCCCAATACCCAGGAGTCTAAAATTGCAACTGAGAAACGCCAACTTACTAAAGGTTTCAGTATGTCATGAGACCATTCCTGCTGAATCCTAGAAGAACAAGAATATGGTCTCTAGGAGTTTCCAAGATTGGGGCGAATTGAGAAAGAAGTTGCGAATAGAAAACGTATGTCATCTGTTATGATCATCGTAGGTGAGTTGATTCACTCATTGGACCAGGAACGCATAACGACCTTCTAAGCTTAGCCTCATTAACCAACGGCACAGCCAAACGCCAAGAACTAAGCCACTTCCTTCGATGGGACAATGAGCCACAAGATGTAGATCTATTCAACATCACGTAGGATATATGATAGTACTAATACTCGTATACACCTCTATCGTCTCATTCCTAATGATCCTTACTCCTCGCCATTCTAATACTCGACAATGCCTCGGACTGGTGCCATATCCTCATCCTTGCTGGGCATCCGCCTCGAAGGAAACCAGCCTTCATACGCCCCAGGCGACACAATCATCGGATCTGTCTATAGGAAGAATCATGTTGTCAGCGCAAATGCCTCCATCTTCATCTCAGTGTCGGGCAGGTCCAAGACCAAGATGGTAGTCAGCAGGGGAAACAGTAGCTCCACCTACAGAGGCCGTTTCAACCTCATCCCGCCCAGGAACCGGCAAAAGATCTTCGCAGGTCCTATTCATATCGAAGTTGGCGGCGATGAGCAGGCCTGGCCTTTTGCCATCACGCTGCCCAAATACGTCGATCCGGATCACCTGCAGAATGGAGAACAGAGCGAGAGCTTCTTACCCTTGCGCACGGCAGACCACGTTCTGCCATCAACATATGCGTATCCCACTATGGGCCATACTGAGGCTTTCATCGAGTACTTTTTGACAGCTACAATGCACCTCGGCGGGAAAAGCGAAGCATTTGAGGCTACCCTCCCGATTACAGTGATGAGCATGGACCCGAACCCTCCCATTGCAGATTTTGAGCTCAAAAAGGCGCGGAGTAATCACCAAATCGTGACCTATCGTCTCGTCCCGGGTATGGATGAGGTCAAGCTTTCGTTTTCACAAAAGTTCAAACAGGTCCTCCAAACAACGAGCGTTCCCCTATTTGCCTTTGACCTGTTTATTGGTCTTCCGACCGCTATCCAACTCGACAATCCCAACCCTCTACCTCTGCTGTTACACATCGTCCCAAACAAAAAGGATACGAGCCAAGTCCTTCACGATGTGCCGCAAAAGGTCAAATTGAGATTCCTTTCTATCCACGTTGTTACAACCACGGAAATCATGTGCGAAGGGTCATTTACTCCCCATTCAAAGGACAAAAACGCAGAGATCAACCTTTGTCTTATGGATGCTCTTTCCAACGCCAAAGACGGCATATACATACCATGTGAAAACAACTGTACCCCCATCAACATCGGAGCAATGCTTGATCTGCGTCTCGGATGTTTTGGCCCTGGTTTTCCTCATCGGCACGGGGGATCTCGATCTTTTAATCCAAGCTTTACCACATACAACATCCGTCAAAAGCACAAATTGAAGTGGGAACTCACAGGGACGATAGCTGGAGAGTTCTTTAAAGAGCACGGGGCCATACCAGTCACGTTGCTGGCCCCGAGTGACGAACGAGGGTCGGAGCGGTTCGAACCGGATGTGAAGGCCCCTGTTGCGAATGCTGAAGTCGGAGGAGAAAGCGAACCTATTGCTGGACCCTCTCAAGTACAACGGAACGAATCATGGATTCAGCCTCCAGCTGAAGATGAGGCGCCGCCAAGTTTTACTCAGGTAGTTAACGAAGATGCAGGATCACGCCCGCCAGAGAAGGCTAGTACTTAGACCACAGGCTTTTTATTTATGCATTTTTGTATCTGAAAGATTAGGCTAAGAGAAGTCAAGCGTTAAGGAAATGATACCCATGTACGGTTTTCAATCAAGCTGCGGTGTAGTTTATTCAAGTTATATCATATTCTCACAATGTCAGGAAGTGCCTTCAAGACCCACGACACCATACAAGATGAGTATCTCTCTCACTTACCCGCTCTATCAAAAAGCTTCAAAACTTCATAATTCTCAAGCCCCGCTGCCAGATCCAAACTGGTCCTTCCATCTACATCTTCTGCTAATGGATCGACTCCCCGATCCATAACCGCTTTGAACAGTCCGGCAGGTTCCCCTGCTATCCCATGTAGGATGGTTCGCCTCTGCTCATCTCTTACCTGCCAATCCACTCCCAAGCCATGTAGCCAATTTATTTTCTCATGGAGCACGGGTTGATCTCGTAAATCACCAACCAGGAAGAACATAGGCGTCTGACCAGCCCTGTTGCGTGCGTTAATATCCAGACCCATGTGCACGAATTTCTTAAGAAGGATCTCGGCCCTATCTCCAATGTAGCCTGAATGACTAAAAATGATAGAGGCGAGATAGTGCAACGCGTTGTTCCCATGTGCATCGGCGGCGAGCATATCTGCACCCTGCGTGACGATGTAGTCGACCCAGCTGGCTTCAGCCTGTAAACTCCCGCGAGCTGCCACTGCTGCAAGGCCATAGTGAAATGGTCGATAACCTTTGGCATCGGACTGATTGATAAGATGTGGTAGAGCGTCTCCAAGATCCTTGACAGCCCCTAGCATGTCATCGTCTAGGGCGCTAGATCCTAATTTGAGATGTACAACGTTTCGGCCTTGGTTATCCACTGCGAAAGGATCTGCCCCCCTTCCGAGAAGCAACTTCAGAGGTATACTTTCGGAGTCTCGTCGTCGACAAGCAGCTAATAGAAGAGTTTTCCCAGCCTTATCCCGAAACTCCAGATCAAGATCCGGCGACTCCAATATAGGATCATAGTAACCTCGGCCACTGCTGAAGATTTCATGAATGACCACCCTGTTTGTCAAACGCAAACCACTGATGAGTCCAAATTCTTCATCTTTCTCTTGCCATGCTTGATTAGCTATAGCCATAGGCAACGATGGTCTGTATGGTGCACAGCGTTTGTAGATCGGGCGGAATGCAAAAGTATCGTATGGGCTGAATCCAGCGGCCATAAGAGCTTTCATCATCTCCCTTTTGACAGGACTTTTGTCCTTTGATAGCTTCGCAGAAATCGACGGCATGAACGCCACACCTTCAGTACTTGCAGTAAACAATGGATGACCTTGGCGAATTAACTGGGCTTGCAGTGGGTTTGCGTCCATATCCATGTGTTTTGCATCCTCCAGCTTCAGCTTCCAGAGTGCAGCCGACACTGGCTGTTCATTACTAGATAATAGAATTCTCAATGTGTCAACATTTCCTTGTCGGATTGCATTCATGATTGTCACTGGAAGAACTTCTGCTCCATGACTGACCAGGAGCCGAACAAGCCCCTCGTTTTGCGCTGCATGGCTCAGACAACCGAGCCCATTCTTGCAGATAACGTTAACATCGGCACCATAGTCAATCAGAGTCTTCATTGCGGCAGCCCGAAAGGCACCCCATTGTGTGGAAGAGTAAAGAAGTGGCGTGCAACCATCGACATTTCGAGCCTCCAGATCCGCCCCCTTGGAGACCAAGTACGGAATAGCCAGAGCGTGTTGCCACCAGTGTTTTCCCACGGCAAGGATATGAAGGGCTGTGATGCCATCTGGACCTTGCGCTGTGATATCGACTCCCTTCTTCTCCACCAGGATACGTATGACCTCCATGTTGGGAGTAGGCCGTCGGCAAGCTACCGTGAGTAGAGGTTCGAGACCATCCTGGTTTGTTTCTGAGGCCTGTTGGCCATTTTCTGACATCGCTACTTCTTGCGGATAATAGCAATCATCAATCAGTTGATGCAGCCCGTACTGAACAAATTTGTGCAAAATGGACACCCCATCGACAGAGGCAGTGGTGAAATTGGCCCCAGATTTGTGTAAGTCCCTGATCAGAGAGAACTCATTATTCGAGATAAGTCGTGCTACTGTCTCCCAAATGGTTCCCCTTGCTCTTGGAAGGAAAGTGTCACTCAATACTGTTGTTTCGGCGTGACGGCGAGCCCTCGCCAATGTGATCGCAACATCGGTAATTGCAGGAAATGTTTCCCTCTTGACCCTCTCTAAAATGTCCCAGAGGAGATTTACAACGTAGTCGTCCGATTGATCCGCTGCGAACATCATAGCGCGGTAAAGAGCCGGAGTAGAGTCGTGCCCGATTTGGCTCAGGTCAGCCCCTGCAGCAAGTAAAGTATTGAGAATATCGTCGTACTCTGATACTTTAAATTCTGTGTCAAAAACATTGAGTTCAGGCTCCGGGTCAATCTCATCAAAGCGTCTTGTGGTGTTTTCAATGGTGTAGCCCCCAGCGATCAGATTATGGTCCCTTGACCCATCAACCTCATCGCTACCGGGCCCACCGTCCAGTGGCCCTCGTTTCCAAACAAAATTTTCAGATCTGAGAAACACGCATTGAAGTATAGGAGGAAACCAAGGCTCGTCCAAATATGTTTCCTGTGACGCGTCAAAGGTCGGGTTGACATCAGCTCCAGCTTCCAGCAGGAACCTGACAGACTCGATGGTTCCAGAACGACAAGCGTAATGCAAAGGGGTGTATTGGCATACGTCCTTTTGGTTCAAAGCAATGTTCAAATCGTCTGAACTTAGATCTTTCATCCACTGAAGTAAAAACCCAAGATTGTTGCTTCTCCTACACCTTGATGCAATATGGAGAACATTCATCCCTTGATGTGTTGCAGCAAAAGGATCCGCGCCTACACGCAACAATCGATCGACAGTGTAAGTATCTGCCGAAGCAGCAAAATGAATCGCTCTCAATCCTTGCTTGTCCGGTATGTTTGGGTCTGATGAGTGCTTCAACAACCACTTGAAACAGTCTTGTGTCTTTATGTTGTTACCATAGGCACCATCTGTGCGCATTTGGCAAGCCAGATGTAATGGAGTCGTCCCAGAGAAGTTGGGCTTATCTATTCCCACGCCGGCGTCCTGAAACATCGGCAAGAAAAACTCATCGGAACCCTTGAGTGTTGGGCAATTCGGTGCGAGGATGAGCTCGTGACATAAAGTGTTGCCTTTGAAGTCCGCAGTTAATGGCGATACTCCAGCACCGATTAGATACTGGTATGGCAAGGCCAGTGTCCCGTTCATGTTACCTCCTAATGTGATGTTATAGACTGCTTCGTGAAGTAGTGACCGTCCTTCATTGTCACGGACTTTTAGATCAGCAGACTCATTGACAAAGCTCTCGAAAAGAGGGTTAACCTCGTCAGTGTGTCTGAAGCTCCTTCCCGCGAGTCTGAACAAAGGCGTACGGCCCTTGGTGTCTCTAGCATTAATGTCGGCTCCATGATGAAGCAAGAGTTTTATCGTCTCTTTTATACATTCCAAGTCTTGAGGGTCAAAAGTATGATCGCCAAGACAATGGGCAGCAAGAATGTGAAGAGGTGTCTCTCCATCGGAATTTGCCAGTCTTGGATCGGCACCAGCCTCTAAAAGTGCCTTCATCAACTTGAGCAAGTTTCCTTCATCTTCAGGTCCATACGAGGGTTTCGGATGACCCCTGCCCTTGCAGAAAGAAAGGGCGTAATGGAGAGGCCCATTACCTTCGAAGTCAGCCATTGTACAGTCGGAGCCGTGTTGCAAGATCAGCATGGCAAGGGCCGGATGCGATTGAAGTGCCGACAGCAAAGGAGTTTGCCCTTTGTGGTGTTCCCTCACATTGACACCTCCGTTTTGGCTTTCAATCAGAAATTCGAGGTACTCTTCATCAGTATCTTCTGGTAGACAATGAAGCACCGTCCTTCCGTCTCTTGATCTGGCAGTCGGATCGGCGCCAGCGTCAATCAGACACCTGAGTGCATCACAAGATTCTGTTAAATGTATGGCGGACCTTCCCATCGAGTCCGTCTCATTCAGATCAGCACCTGCATTTACGAAGAGATTCAACATGTGCTTGAAGTTGCATGGTTCCGACTGCAACCCAGGAATACGGCCTGCGAATCTCTTAGTAAAAAGACGCCGAGTGCGAAAGAGTTCGATCAAGGCCGTTGACATAACATTTTTCTCGTCAGGATCGGCTCCTTTTCTGGTTCTGCACTTGATGGAAGCATCTGCTCCAGCATCAATCAATGTCTCCATGACCTCAAAGCTATCACTGCTTGCAGCAAGGAACAATGCTGTCTTGCCCTCGAATATTTGGTTCACGTCAACATCCGGATCATGAGCAAGTACTTTAGTGACATGTAACCTTTCCTTATCTATCGCCTCAAAAAAAGCATGCGTCTTATCGATGGCATTATAGAAGGGAAGCACAGCCTCTAAGCTCTGGGGGTGACCTTGAGCGGATGCAAACTCCAAAATCGTCAATCCCAGTTCAGGAACCTCGCCAGATGCATCCCCGGGTGGCCTCTGTAACGTAGTCGCCGTCTCTTTTTCCATAAGAAGACGAACTACTTGATGTTGGTTTTTCGTCACAGCCGCATGGACTGGACGAAAGCCAAAAGAGGCGTCGGCAATAGTGTGTGAAGCTCCATGCTTCAAAAGTATTTGAACTACATCAGTGTGACCGCCTGATGCAGCCCACCACAGAGGGGTTCTCTTCTGAGCATCTTGTATATCCAATGCCTGGTCCCTCAAGCCCCGGCAATCAATATGAGACTTGATAGTTGGTGCAAGACCGCACAGTGCCGCCATGTGAAGGTCTGATAACGACTTGACATGGCTATCTCCATCCCTTCTATAAAATCCATTTTGCAAGCACAATTTTGCCCAGTTATCTCTCGTCTTTTTGTCATCCATGAAGCGATCAATCTTTTGAGACAGTATATCGGCATGCGATACTGTCCACTTGGATCTCCTTGCGTGTATATTCCAGTTTGAGATTGCATAGGCTGCGAATGGGAAGCTCAAGGTAATGCGACGGTGATCTGATCTAAGAGAGTACATACTAATGTTTTCATCGCGGAGCCAGCCGGAGCAAACGTAATCGAGACAAACAACTGCAAGCTCACAGTGAGTTGCTGATGAGTCTAGTATGGGATAGTCGCCCGGTCTTTCTGTCCTGTGCGTGCCAATCAGAAATTCTGTCAATGAATGATGAACAACGCTGACGGTTTCGTCTGGTAGGATTTCCAGCAAGGGGCCACATGCAGCTCGCACAAGGTCCTTATCTCCTTTCAAGGTATGGGATTCTCTATCCACGATGGCTGTTCCGAGCATATCTGCAAGTTCCAGTAGCCGAAGTGGACGAGTGGCGTGTGTTACCCACCGCAGTATCATGGCTTGTGTCTTCTCAGAGATCCCAGACCTCCGAGCATGTTCTTGCAAGAGGCCGATATACATGGTATCCAGATCGAGAGGAAGGTTATGAATTGTATCCCGAACATTTGCTCCAGGCTCTAGAAACGCGTTCATGGCCAACTTGGCGTAGAGAAATAATCCATTTGCCCGACCTGGTACAGCTTCTTTGACGAGTTGCTGATCTCCTTCGTCTATTGAGCTGTTGGTCAGGCAGTATTGAACATAAGTTGCGATATCAACATCCACAAAATTTTCCTCCATGCGAATATTCAGGGACTTGATGCCTCTTATGGCAGCCTCCACATTAACAGTAGGCCGACTAGTCAAAATGACCTTGATAGAAGACGGCTTCATATGGCCAAACTTGGCCAGCTGGGCGATGAAGTCTTTATTTTCGTCATCCATTTCATCGAGAGCATCTGCAACGCAATAGACACGAGGGATAGACGAGAGGGCTGTTTTGAGATGTTTCCATAGCTCGTTGATCGAGACACTGTCAAGAGAGCGAGAATTATCGACGTAATTCTTCAAAGTAGACTGCAACGGAGGGGAGTATAGGAGGATCTGATCAAGCCAGTCCCTGAGAAGATTCACTGGTCGATGATTGGCATCGATGATCTGCCGGAAGAAGAAATAAAGCACAGGTACTTGTTCTTGTGAGAGCTTGTGAATCAAGCTGGCTGCCACAACAGACTTTCCGGAGCCTGGCACACCTTTGATCCACAAGAGGCCATCTTCTGGGTTTTTGTGCCACTGGTGGTAATTTTCTGATCGGTGCAGCCATTCACCAGTGCCCTCGAGATGAAAGGCCAAATGTTTGCGATACTCGCTGCCCTCATGGTTATACTCTGTGGGACACAACCACTCTCGAATACTCGCGATAGTGTCGTCAGATTCGGGCAGGACATGCCCCGGATTGTAGTTGCTTGTATCGTCTGTTCCTATAACCACGGTATCACTACCCTCGGGTGATACAGGACGAGAAGGTTGTTTGTCGGACATACTAGAGAGCCTAAGGTGTATTTGCGGGCGCAGTAATGTTTCTAACATCTACTATGTACTTGTTTCCATTTAAATTGTCAAAAGCCTAATTTGTAATGTTCGGATGGGAATCATACGTGGCATATGTCTGAGATGGAGAAGTGCGTAGGCTGCAGCATGATAGTCGGCACTTCAGCTAGTGCTTACCTCTCTCAGTTGATAATGCCTACCTATCAAGAACATTCGTGTGGTTTTTTCAAGGGTATTCTAGCATTAAAACAATTGTGTTGAACGAAAAATTCATTGGTGAATAATGAGAATGATATTAAAGACAACCTTGTCTATAGGTGAAAAAAAAGATGAAGAAAATACCAAAGTTCTGTTCTGTTGTACAAATCCCAGAGCGAAACCTCAAAGAGGACTCCAATTGTATGCCCAACGCCACGCTAATATCCACAGCCACAATCATGTTGTTACAGTACCAATACAGTCGCCAATATCGAAACAGGTCATCATCTTTTGTTGAACCTCTCATCGAATTCGAGAGTCCTGTCAATACCTTCCATGGTACTGCGGCCTGTCCTTTGGCCTGTGACGTAAAAGTTCTCGGTTCTGTCTGAAGTTGTGACCCACTGGCTGAGCATGGCACCACTGGAGGTGCCCTGGCCGCCTGTGTAAGTTGAGCCACCAGAGCTGTTGCTGCTGCTGTATCCTGGATACTTGCTGTAAGGCCTGGTGGTACATGATTAGTGGTTGGACTTGCATTGAGTTGGTTCATCATATATTTACTTACTTGTTGGCAGCAGGTGAAGAAGACATGTTGTTGGTTATCCTTTGTTGGACTTGAAGAGATAGTTGGTTGTTTGTTTGGTTGGTTGGCTGTGGTTGGTTGATGGCCTGTAGAATAGTCGGTATGATCCAAGCTTGTTGTTGATGGTTGAGACTAAAGGCTTTACTCAATAATCGAGAGACTGATGATGATATCGAAAATTCCAATTTCAGAAAGAGGGCTGCATGTTTATTTAACTATTAACAATCCTCCTAGGCCTCGCAAATTCGTAGACGGACATCAAAAGCAGGCAGTCTCAAAATGGAAAAATACCACCACGAGCAAAACACTTGAAAACACCCTTGGGCAAAAAACGGCCCCCATCATAGCGCGCAATTGGGAATAGTGAGATAGATAACAAGCCTCCCTAGTTTCGAAACATCCATGATGGGAATAATCTACCACACACGCGCGCAAAAGCGGAAGGGTCTAGAAAAAAAAGGTAGGTCAAGTGTCGGCCTCAGACAATCTCTATCATCGTCACCACCGTAAAAGCTTCAATTGGATGGTGGCGAAATACATGAAACGGAAACTGCGCCGCCGAGGAATAGCACTGAGTCATGATTTAACCAACGATCAATTAAACATCTCGCTGTCAAAAGTCGAATAATCACGTTGGTAGAGAATGTGTGCTGGGCGTGTCTCGCAAATGCGCAGAATCACAGTGTTTGGAAACTCAACTTTTCGCTCTTGAACTAGTGCAGATAAGCCACAAGAGGGAGCCAGCCGAGTAGGCAGGCTACTGGGGTGGTGGCTCAGCCGGCCCCCAAGTTGGAGTACAAGCAAGCTTCAAGAGATCATGAATCCTCAATATGACAGCATTCCATTAACTTCTGCGCCTTTTTAGAGATTTAATCACGGGGCAGTAGGTTGTTACAAGGGAGTGAACTGAGTTTTGCGCCTTTGTTTCCAGCGAAGGACGGCTATCTCGTTGACAAGTACATCTGTACTACAACTTTGAGATGGTCATCATGACAACTCAATGGTCAACTAGCCAATCAATTGATACCATGTCTCACAGCAAGTTTCAGGGCAAGATCATCTAAACATTAAGGAGCTCCAGCCTTGGAGATCAAATACTCTGTAGTCGCCAGCCGACATCATCAAGACAAACGATCTGTTTCTTCTACGGTGATTCTTTTCAAGCGGTCTCATGTCCTCTCTATTCTTTTCCCCATTCATATGTGGTTGTATACGGGTGGGAATGACTATCTACAACAAGGCTGAGGGATGAGGCAGCCGATCAAGAAATCTTAGAGCACAAGGCCTGAACGATGTAACAACGTTCTGAAGTGATCACTCGTCTTGTAGTACTAACCTGAATAGAACAAACGAACCTTCTAGCTTCTTCTCTTTCGCTTCCGGCGGCTAAGCTGTCTGTTTTGCAGTGTCTTGAACTGAGATTGTCTCTCATGATGAATGCAGGGGAGGCCCCACACTTATCATGACAGATGTAACTTCATGACGGCCGCCATGAGCAGTTGAATCCCGGCCACCAAAGTTCTTTCGAACACGGCTTTCACCGAGCATCTATCCCTTTGGGCACCGAGGCATATTCGGATTTTGGATCCTAGTCATTAGGAGGACGATATAACCCGACCAGCATCTTGAGGAGAAAATGTCACTTCAACCTATTACCCCCACGCTGAGGCAACCAACGGTTATGAACGAGGCTTTGAGAATGGTCAAAACATTTGAACAGAGTCAATAGCACCCAGAATATCGCGCCCAGGAGTAAAACAACAGTTCGTCAGTTCAGTTGAAAACCTTCCTTTTGATGGGACGTGCATAGGGCTAGCTTTGTGGAACTCAATCTTTTGTGAAGCAATTAGTAACATGAAGAAAAACGACACCAGCATCATCACAGCATGGTTGACGAAAATGCTGTTCTAATCTCAACGCTGCGTACTAAGATTAACTCAAAAACGATATTTTTCTATGTGAATGATATTTTTATTTGTATGTCAGTATATTGTAATAGCCAAAATACCATAATTTGTCTTCGATGTCCAATAAAAATATTGCTCAATAATTATGACGGACAAAATCGGCTACCCTGTAGACCAGATAACCACATAACCAACCCGCAACCATACAAGCTAGATTGATGGAATTCTTCAGTCCTCATAGTCAATTGATTCCGAGTGAGTATTTCCGATCAAGATATACTGCAGACATAATATACATCAGTGTCGTCGGTGCTCTCTGAGCAACGTGGGTTTGTCAATGAGACTGTTCACCATGGAACGTTCAACGACAATAATCACCAAGATCCTCGGTTACCCCGTTTCGGAAAAGAACTTCAATTACCGTCGCCAGAAGGAAACTGGCAAAGACTTACAGGATACACATTCAGTTCACGGATAAAGCCCCATTACGCCCCGCAGATACTGCGAACTTTGGTCTCCATCTCACATTCCAATGTCTCGGCAGTCAAGATTTAACATTCCAACGGTCAACCTCCACATCAACAACTACCGAAACTCTACCCCCAACCTAAGACATATTGGACTATCAGACAACTGTTTAAATTAACATGCCCAGCAAGGCGGATATATTCACTCGTATTTATTATTTGACGACATTCCATAATGCCTTTTGTGGACGATGAAGAGGTCATGCACGAGTCACCGAAATGAAGAGTTGGTGGATATATGGTGTTAGAGATAAACGTCCTTTTTAACGGCATTCCCGAGTGACAGGACAAGTTTCTCACTGATTTTCGGCAACGGCGTCGAGGTGAGTAAGAGATATAAGACTTGTGCTTGATAGGCTGTTTGGTGTATACCCCGACGACGTCAACACTGTCCAGTAGGTAATCCCTCCACCACCGTCTGGTGAGGGATCAGACAAACGGATCGGAGAGAAAACTGGCAACGGAAAACAGAATCGGACCATCGTCGAACTTCAAGGAAATGTCAAGAAGAATTGCTGCATGCATGCACTATTAGATCGCTAGACAGCTTTGGGATTGGGTCAGCGTTGTGTCGTGACAGTCTTGGGGTCATTATCTCTCAAAAGTTCGTATAGAGGGGCAATTAGCATACAGCACAATGCACTCGCGGCAGATGCAGTATAGCTTGAAGATTGAGCAAAGGTGCATGGGTGAACAAGGTTAAAGGTGTAAGCAATTTGTGGAGGTTCAGCACTGACATGAAACATCAAACTGACAACCTTCGTGGGCCTACTGTTCCTTTATCATTATTCCAGAGGCCCAGCACCACCATCAACATCCGAAGCATTGAGCAAGATTGTCAATGTTATTGCCTCATTTCTTCCCCCTAACAACCGCCACCGGAACGCTCACGACGCTTCGGAAGCGTAAACTTTCGAATTAGACGTGCACTTGGCCAAGAAGAGTAGTCGACTAAACTATCAGAACCGAATTCGATAGACTGTTAATACCCTGTCTTCAGCTCTGCCTCGCCTGGGCCTGGACCTCGTCATTTGACAGGGGGACGGGCTTCCCTGTCGATGCCCCGAGAGCGGAGTGAGAAGACAGGGGCCCGATCTACGACGAGGACAGGCATAAGGATGAATGGAGAGAATGGGTCTTTAGGGCCCAGTTGTGGCAAGGCACCGGAGCAGGCGAGAGCAACGACCAGAAAATGATATTGCTTTTTGGGTTATACGATTATTGATGGGTCTGAGCGTGGATGCTAATGAGATATGTTGGTTGATACAGAAACACAGATGAGCAGTAACTAGTCGATGTGATTTCGCCTCAGAACAACTCTGTAGATACAAATCACATGTTTTCTCAGGCAGACAGACATATTCCCCCTTTTCTGCAAGTTACCTATATCGTACATGAACAACACAACAGTTCTCCCAAAAAGGAAAAAGCACCTCGAATTGGGCGGTTTGAGAGTGACCATAGCTGCATGGAGCTATCGCTTTTGGTGCGTAGCGCTAATTGATCCATTTACGGTGACAGGGGTACTATGGACGAGAAAGTGGATGCACGCTGCAGAACAAGAGAAAACGGTACGATTGATTCACTTGGCGGTGGAAATGTGGGAAACCCAGATGGACTGGAATGCGGCTGCACGGGAGACAGTGTTTTGTTTCGTGTCAGTGCGGGAGCTACAGCGAGACTCTTTCTGAGGCTGAAGGGAGGCGATTGAGTCAACTTCAGTTAAGGAGACGAACGAGTTCGAACAATTCGGTTCTGGGGACTGAGTCAAGCTGAATGAATCTAGACCAGGCAAGGATTCGTTAGATCTTTGCGATTTATGTGTGCCCTGAAGGTTGCAGTTACCTCGGAGACCCACGTTTAAATATGCCCTGCATTGCGACTTTGTGAGCAGTCAGGTCAAGTTAGTATGATTGCATTGTGTGCACAGAGACAGCACAATTTGGAGGGTAAGGATAGGGACACTACGTGAGCCAATGATATTATACAAATTTGACATGTTGGTCAAGGATCCAAAGCACTGACTACCTTTTGCATCCATTACACAAAATAAGTTTCAATTAGACAGATGAACCGGATGATGTCGAAACTTGACGTTGCCGAGATCTTGAAAGGGTCCTGTCAATAGATGATGCCTATTATTGTATATTTACCAGGTTGGCAAGTACCGAATGCGAGCAAGCCATATGTTGCGATGTGCCAGTTTCTAGAAAACGCCATTTTTCTCCCTCTCTCCTTTTGCTCCTAACAAACTCCCCGATTGTGCAAATGCATAAAATCACACCCTCCTTTTACCTGCTGATTGCTTTGTCAGGTGCAGATGGATGGCTTGGAGCCAAGTGGGCGAAGCGTTACATCCCATAACGCTAATTGGCCTCTACAAAACGCCACAGCGCGAATGATGCAAATTACAGTACTACCCGTAGGTTGCTTCCTTTCAGCACGTCGTTCGATACCCGTTTCTTTTGTGGCGGCTGAGTTTTTTCCTTTCTTTAATCTCCCCCTTGGATTAATGCAAGCCTCTAAAAACCGTCCGTCCACCTGTGCGCATGGCGGTGTCAATGACGCGCTGCATCCTTTGGTTGGGTAGCTTGGTTTCTCTCTATTTTTCTCGTGCCATGGAGACTGGACGCTAGCTCATGCAAGCTGTCAGGTACCCGAACTCCCATTGTTGATCTCGGAGTGGCAATTGGTGGAGCCCATTAGGTATCAAAACAGCAGTGTTGCATGGACAGTCTGACAAACATGATGCTATACATGGTCGTTGCACTCGACATAAACTGCACAGAGCACGAGAATATCCAAGCAGTGTCAAACAACAATGGGATTCTCTGACGTACCCTACAACAAAGACCGTATGGGATTTCCGAATGCACAAGACGACAGTTCTTCCAAGTCAACCAACATGAGCGGTTTCTTTCAGGCAGATCTTGCACTAAAGTGGCTCCCATGGACGGATCCGAGTTACCGATTTCAACGGTTCTCAGTCTATCATCACGATCGATTTAATTCTTAACCAGAGATATTCTTCGTCGATCTCGTAATGGATAGAATGGTTCTCATATCGATCAATGATCCGTCGACTGCCAAAACTCGCAAGTTGTGGTTCTCTCGGTCGCTCGGTTCTTACACTCCATATAGTATTTCGCCTCTTGATTCATTCAGCACTAACAAGATTTAATAAACTGGGCTCTTAATTTCCCAGGTTCACAATCGCTTGCTGAAGATAGAACGCCGAAAATAGAAATGAACAAAGCGCTACACAATGTATCCGTAAAAGCAAAGTAGTAAACAACACAGATACATACAATGCGAAGCCACATAACTCCAGCAACAAAGGAGATTACGCAGAATGACTCTGTAAGGTTCTCCAGGAAATGAACCGCCCCTATTGCAAAACTATACTACCTCGCTTGATGGAACGATAAACCAGCTGGGATGTAGATAAAGGTTATTCGTATCTGAGTTATCGATCATCTAGACACAGCTGAAGGTGGATATACTGCCAGCATAGTATCCAAATAGTGTGCAGAACCGGCGTCCCTGGTGCGACAGCCGAGAAGAAACTACTGCACAGCGACTCATTGTTTATGACCTGCCAACATGATAGAAACATCTTCCCCGAGCTTCAGCAGAGCAGGCGGTTGGATGTGTTTAATCCCAGCCCGTTGTCGCTCCACCGTAGCTTCGGCGAGCGCTTGTACGCGACCCCCGCTAACGTAACCTGATAAGGCTAGAAAAGCCACGATTTAGTCAGGGGTCAGGGGACACCCCCGTTGAGACAGGGTGGGTCTTGGTCAATCGAACTTCAGCGCGCCATCACCCAAGTGGCTAACGACTTTCTCTTTCAACCAGGCATCCTTTTTGCTTTGCTTGTCGAATCTACCACTCTAACGCTATGGACACACTCTCTCGCAACCAACGGCCTACCCGGTCATACGGCACCAAGTATAGCTTAGCTCTTCATCAGGCTTAGATCCATCTGCCCAAGTTTGCGCCCCATCTCGCTCAATAGCGCTTCGAACTAACGCAAGCTCAGGCACACTATTATCAAAATCGAGAATAGCCACAGCAAATGTCCGGGATGATGATAGCCCACACCCAACAGCCCACGCGAGGCAACTCGGGGCCAAACAGACAAGGGGAAACGGATGGACCAGACCGTAGAGGCCTGTCCTGCATATAAACAGCCTCTTCCTCCATGTCTTTCTCTCACTCTTCACTTCTTGTCACTCACTTACATACCAGTCTTAGCGGATAATTAGTAACTCTTCGAGTTCACCGCAGTCCATTCGTTCATTACAGTTTTTGTACATTTCTTCCCAACATGAAGACCGCTGCTTACATGGCCATGGCCTTTGGCCTGGCTTCTGCCTTCGAGAACCTTCCCCGAACCAACGTCGAGGAGCCCTGCGAGTGTGAGCTCGAGGACCCTTGCTACCTTGCCGTCAAGGCCAGCAGCGATGGTCTCTGTGAGAATGGTGTTTTCTCCCGATGCAGTATCAACCTCATTCCCCAGGCATGCACTGGTGAGACCGAGGACGAGCGTCGTCAGGCTGTCAACGAGGCCTGCACTTGCACGCTTCCCACCGCCGCTACCACCACCGACAACGTCGCCAGCACCGAGACTGCTAGCACCGAGGCCGGCACTGCTACCACTGATGCCGCTACCACTGATGCCGCTACCACTGATGCCGGCACTGCTACCACTGATGCTGCCACCACTGACGCCGCTACCACCGATGCTGCTACCACCGATGCCACTGCTGCTGGTACTGCCACTACCGGTACCGAGGATGTCTCTTTGAGCACTGAGATTGGTACCGAGACCACTGATGTCGCTACCGACGTCACCACCGATGCTGCTACCGGTGCCACCACCGAGACCGCTGCTCCTACCACCACTGAGGAGGACTGCGACGACGAGACCACCACTGAGGAGGGCACTGCTCCCGCTACCGCCCCCGTCGACACCGCCACCGAGTCTGTCCCTACCGGTACTGCTCCCGTTGACACTGCTACTGAGTCTGCCCCCACCGGCACTGAGTCCGCTCCCGTTGACACTGCTACTGAGTCTGCCCCCACCGGCACTGAGTCCGCTCCCGTTGACACTGCCACTGGCACTGCTCCCGTTGACACCGCCACCGAGTCTGTCCCTACCGGTACTGCTCCCGTTGACACTGCTACCGAGTCTGCCCCCACCGGCACTGCTCCCGTTGACACTGCTACCGAGTCCGCTCCCACTGGCACCGAGTCCGCTCCCGTTGACACCAAGACCGACTCCATCCCCACTGGTACCGAGACTGCCCCCGTCGATACCAAGACTGACTCTGTCCCTACCGGTACTGAGACTGCCCCCGTCGACACCAAGACCGACTCTGTCCCTACCGGTACTGAGACTGCTCCCGTTGACACCACCCAGACTGGCGCCAACGGTGTCTCTACCACTGGTGCTACCGTCCCTTACACAACCAAGACTGTCTACACCACTGCTGTCAACACCTACACCAAGTGCCCTGACTACGTCAAGGACTGCCCCGCTGGTGGTAACGGCCCTTACACCGTCACTGAGACCGTTGCTGTTTCTACCACTGTCTGCCCTGTGACCGAAGAGCACCCCTCCAAGCCCACTGGTTACTCTCCCGAGAAGTACACCACCAAGACCATCTACTCCACTGAGGTTTACACCGTCACCAAGTGCCCTCCTTCCGTCAAGGACTGCCCTTACGGATCCGTCACCACCAAGACCTACCCCGTCTCTACCACTGTCTGCGCCGCCACCGAGGAGCACCCCTCCAAGCCTACTGGTTACGCTCCCGTCACTGAGGGTCACCCCTCCAAGCCTACCGGTTATGCTCCTCCCAACACCAGCACTCTCTACACCACCAAGACCACCTACTCTACCAAGGTCTACACTGTCACTGAGTGTGGCCCTGAGGTTAAGGACTGCCCTTACGGATCTGTCAAGACTGAGACCGTCCCTTGCACCACTGTCTACGCCACCGGTACCAAGGAGATTCCTTCTTACCCTACCGTTGTCATTCCCGGCAAGCCTGAGTACCCTACTCCCGAGCACCCTGCCCAGCCTGAGCACCCCGCCAAGCCCGAGCACCCTGAGACTCCTGCTCAGCCCGAGAAGCCTGAGTACCCTGCTCCTGAGCACCCTGCCCAGCCTGAGCAACCCGCTAAGCCTGAGCACCCCGAGACTCCCGCTCAGCCCGAGAAGCCTGAGTACCCTGCTCCAGAGCACCCCGCTCAACCCGAGCACCCTGCCCAGCCTGAGCACCCCGAGACTCCTTCCAAGCCTGAGGAGCCTGCTAAGCCTCACTACCCTGCTCCTCCTGCCACCGAGACTGACACCGGCTACAAGGCTCCCGCTCCCAGCCAGCCTTCTGCCACCGTCCCCTACCACAAGCCTACTGGCACCGCTCCCGCCGTCGAGGTCACCGCTGGTGCTTCTCGCTTCGGTGTCGAGATGGCTGTCGCCGCTGCTGGTGTCTTTGCCCTTCTTCTGTAAATGCATCATGGAACATAAAATCTTCCCTTGCTGTTCATTATTTATTACAACATAATATTCACTATGTATATAGTATGATTTAGACGACTTGAGCGCTTGCCAAGTAGTGGTAGAAGAATTGTTATGAATTTGGATATAACATTGTCTTGTTTATTGAAGATACCATCTCATTAATAATATATGACCTTGATAATTCTGTTGCCCACCTGTGAATTGAAAATGTCTATCATACACCTGAAGCACCTCAACACTTACTGAACAAGGCTACAATAAAGCTGGACTAGAGTATTATCACGTGAACTGAAGCCGTTCCTCTGTGGTCAATGGCCTCCGTGTGCCAACGTCCTAAACTTTGTCTCCTCAATGTTTTGTTCAACGTAGAAAGGCGCTAGAACAAAGAAGCGGATCTTTGAGACAGGGCCAGACTAAGGGGACCGTTTGATCCGAATCGTTGGAAAACCTTGGGGACACTCGGCAGGAACAAAGTCAAACAGGTGGCTTGTGGCCGTTGTGGTGACGATAAGCCTTTTTTGACTGGAATGCGGGAAGACAGAGGGGTGTGTGGATGTCTTTGGGCGAGTTCTGGAAGATGGCTTGTTTTAAATGGGAAGTGGCTTACTGGCGGTGAGTGCATCATCAGCCCAGGATAAATGACCACAAAGAAAAAGACGGTGATGATGAGAATTGTGGTGTCGTGTCAAAATAAGACTTTATCGTGAGCTTTGTTCAAGAAGATAGTTTTCGGAAGTGTGGTGGGAGCGCGGATATTCAGGAGCTAAGTATGTAACTTGATTGACACCTCAAACAGAAACAAAGGATAACAATAATGTGAATCTTCTCAGTTGATTCATATTGTGCTAGTTAGTGTCGTTTATCTATGGTCTTCTTTGTCACGAGTTTGTTGTTCTGTGATGTGTAAGTTAGGTACGTACCTCGACTATCACGAGGACGAGTGTGTTGCCGTTGATGGCTTCAAGCTTCCAACGCCCCAGAAGTGGAAGAAGTGACGCCATGGTCTTTAGAAAGAAAGCACGCGATGACTCTCACCGACTCACAACATATTACAGATCTGAAGTGTTGGATATCGGAGATATTGAAGAGTCATGACCGTTTGCTTGGCGTCGGATAACACCGTAAAACATCTTGGGCGCGGCTGTTTCACTAATAAGGCGACGCATGCAAGAGCCGATGACATACATGGCGCTTGGCGAGTGAGAGACGTTTTGAAACAGGATACAGGATGACATGATCGAGGGTTGTAAGCGAAAGTGCAGACCATTTGAATCAGAATATCGATAAGCGAGGGTTCAAGGAATTATGGTAACTGGTCCATAGTTATGAAGAATACCTATCTGTATTATCTTGGAGAACCACTTCGGGTAGTATAAGCTTTCAGCAATTAGACACAAGCCAGGTGTAAGTAACAACACTGCACCCAGAATAGTGTATGAGAAGAGGTCTGCCTATAATTAAATTATTTTTAAAAATATCAAGAGAGAGGGACTCCCTGGAAGATGTGCATAGAAACTCGGCATGATGGTGTTGCCAAAAAGCCTTGTCGACAGAGTGTGGCGCAATGCTGGGGTTTTGGAGCCACAGTTAGGCGCACAGCCGTCACGAAGCTGCGCCTCTATATGAGCATCCACTGACATCAGGCTCATGGCCAAAGTCCTCCAAAAATCGGAATGTAATTGAATAATGACGAGTGCAGAGGTTTCTATCTAGATTCAATTAGGAGTCAATTCTTGTTTTGTGTGAACAGTTGTTTTGAAACTCACATTACCTGATGTTGAAATGACCAGCGGTCGCAGTAGCCTGGGCGGTTATGTCTTGCCACTACAGCGCTCCTCCCACTGTAATTAGGTAAAGCCGCATTTAAAGGTAACTTATATAATAAAGTATATAGAAGTTCT